>CM046037.1:45908646-45996751 GCA_025215565.1 Flaveria ramosissima | reverse complement strand
CTTCTGCAGTTGCAAACTTCAGTTCTGGCGACTAGGTCGACCACGTAACTGAGCCGTGCGACCGGGTGAGTCGTGCGACTCAGTCATGCGTCTATGTCTATCGTGCGACTGAGTTGTGCGACTGGGTAGGTCGTGCGACTGTGTGTATGCGTGCGATTGAGTCCTGCGATGATGTGTGTGCGATTGAGTCATGCGACTGAATGAATGTGTGCGATTGTGCGTGTATCGCACGACTGAATGCCAGTCGCACGAATGAAGTTCAATCGTACAAATGAAGCTGATTCGTACGATGAAGGTTGATTCGTGCGTATGGATGTTGAGTCATGTGATTGGGTGCTGTATGGTACGTTTGAATTGTAACTCCAGGATGATCAAACTTGAATCAAATCATGAAGAATTAGATCAAAATATGATAATCACAATCAAAACCCCTTTGATCTTCAATTAGATTGCAAAATATGTGTTTACAAGTAATCCCCCAATCTATTGGTCATGCAACCATATCCAACATTAATGACAATTAACCTATTTATAGTCTAGACTAATATTCACTAATTGCACTTAACCACCTAGACTTAGGCTAATTAATATAAAATTACATATTAAGCATAAAAATGACTAAAATAAAGATAAAATATTTTTGTTCACACAAAATATATTTATTACAATAAAACTCCTAGTCATTTAAATCTTCAACGTCTTGTCTTGGTTCCTCGTCTCGAACGTGTCGGGTTTGACTTTTGTTGACTTTGACCATGACGTTGACTTTTGTTGACTTTCATAGTGTTGATAATATAGACTATTTTTCCAGCTCCAACAATACTCCCCCTTAGTCTATCATTATCAACGTCTTCATACGAATTCAGCATCGAGAAGTCAACAATAGAAAGATCTTCAATTTGAATCTTTCTGAATCTGATGAGAAAAGTTATTCATCTCATAAGCTCCCCCTATTTATATGCTCCCCCTTTTCGAGTGCAAGCTTTACAAGGATATTGTAACAGGTTTCCCAAATCTTTAATCTTGAGTGCTTCAGAAGATGTAGGAGGAGGATTCCTAGCTCGGTATCTTCTGCAAACTTGAGGAACAGGCTCTCTGATCAGGTACACTGCTTAACTGATGATCGGCCATCACTTAAAACAAAATCTGAAACACATTCACAAACACAATCTCGACATTTCTAATTAGATCATTTTATTTTAACAAAATAAACCCGTGTTTATTTAGTGTGTGAAAAACAAGCGAACCCGTGTTCGTTTGTGCGCAATTTCGTGAAATGCATGAAAATGATAAAATTGTAACAGCATAATATGGAAGACCTAAAAGAAATTTTGAACAAATTTATTATATTTTTTTTTATTTTTATTATATACATTTATTATAACATTTTTTTTATCTATAATTTTTTTTTATACCGAGAACTGAATCGATCATGAGATCACATCCTCAAGATATACTTTAGCACAAAGATGAATTTAATCATCGACAAGCAATGAGATCACACTGATAACTGAATCTAATAACAATCTTTGAATGACTTTTGAAATTGTCAAACAGATCAATAACGATTGCTGGTATGTTTGTCCACTTAAACTCATGCCCTATCTTTTTCAACAAGCAGAAGATGATTCGTTAAGGTTCGATTAAATGCTTTAGAATGCTAGGACCCCACAATCATTTGGCAAAACCCTCACCCAACCTCAGGATTTCTTGAATTTTGTAACGATCTTTACAGAGCAAGGCGTGTGCATTAGTGTGCAAGTGATTATCACAGAATATTGCATTATGTGGTGAATTCATCATTTAGATGATTTGACACTACTTAGACCAAAATGGTGAGAGCTCCAGGTCTATACTCACGTATAACAAAGGAGATGACCATTTAATCATGTGCCGATGAGAGCTCCAGGTCAGTACTATCGTACAGCAGAGGAGATCATCACTCCAGGTCAGTACTTCCGTACAGCAGAGGAGATTAGCACAAACACAAGACACATAAATACACCAATCATGGCTCAAAGATATGGCTTATATGATTGTATCATGGTGGGTGAAAGATCAATTCTCAATCCAATTTTTGTCGGGACTCAGTTTTTGTGCAGGCCAAAATGATTGCGTAAATCCAGACATCCTTAAGCATATATTTTAATTTAAATCATCATACTGTTGTCTACTTTATTCTTCAGGCTGAGTCTACCAAGCATATCATTAAAGAATCTGATTGTTTTTCTTTTATTTACAATTAAAAATAAGATGTAAATCAGATAACAGCATCAGTTACTATCATTTCTCATTTTTAAAAATGAAAGTCATGCAAAAACAAGCATTTCAAGATGATATACAATCATTTCTCAGTCATCTCGAATCAAGTTCTCAGTACACTTTTCATTTTATTTACTTATACTCTCCCCCTAAATTTTTATTTTTGCAAACTTTTCCTTTTTTTTATTTTTATTTATTATTTATTTTTTTAATATTTTTTTTATATTTTTTTATTATTATTTTTTTAATTTTTTTATAAAACTGTACAAAAATAAAAATTTATCAAAGAAGGTCTTCCAAACTACACTGATATGATGATAAGAAATGAATGCTCAAGAAAATATGCAGTGACTGTGAAGTGAGAACTGTGATAATGTAGATAAAAATCCAGATTGTGGATATAATACCATGACCTTAACCTGTTAAATTTGAATTAGGAACAATCCCTGTCAGTAAACGGATTACTAACAGTCCTCCTGAATTGTTCCTGCACTCATAAACAATTAGTTTGAAAGGGGAACCCAGGCCATCGTAGTCCTGGAAGTTCCTTTTTCATCAAGATAAGTAACAAGCTTCTGCACACAACCGTTTAAACAATCGGGGATTGTTGTATCCTTCTTTTTAATTTGCCAAATTTGTTTTGGTTCAATTAACTTGGATTTGAATGAATTAAATTTGGAAATCATTTTCTGTTTAAGACCGGAAGGAAAAGAATTTGGTTTTAAACCTTTGGTCATTTTCATCTTTGAATCATGTGAAACCGGCTTCACATGAAAAGGTTTGGATGGAGGGTTTTTTCATCCAACCATTCAAAGATGTGTGCTTTTTACCTCTTGATCCAGAGAAGCAACCCGTGTTGCCTTTACCGTCTGGAACATTCTTTTATACTTACATTCAGAGAAGAAATTTGTTTTGCCTTTACCATTCGTAGCAAGCCTTTGAGGACATTTCTTTACCACATGCCCTTCTTTTCCACACTCAAAACAAGCCTTGAATGGCTTTTGATGCTTCACTAACCGTGTGATGCAGGTGGGATGAGGATTGCTTTGAGCTTGTAGCAGATTCTTGCTTGTTTTGGCATTTATTATGCTGAACAGGGAATGAGATCTTCACTGATTGACTGGATTGCTTTGCAATTGGAGAAGAGATCCGTATTGGTCTTGATTCAGCTTTTGGAAGCTTTTGTGACTTGACAATGTTAGGAGACATCTTGATCTGTGAGGAACCAACACGCACCTCTGTGATTGATTCATCATCTGAGCTTGTCCAGTCTCGTATACACAGATCATTCTCCAACGGATCTTGATTGACATCTCCTATCGTGTTGGCTTCGCTTGTAGGATTCTCATTGCCTGATGATTCAACACTGTTCCTTCTTTGACAAACCTGACGGGAACAAACGAAGGAATGTTACCTGATTTGAATTTGTTGAAGAAAGTTGGAGAAGAAACTGATATTGGTGTTTGAGCATCAGAAGTGGAATCGTCATTAATCTTCTTATCAGACCCTTGCTTGAGGAATCCCAAACCTACAGGAGAATCCTGCACATCTCTAACCTCTTTAAGATTAACACTGCTTAGACCTGCATTTAAACGATTAGTTTCTGCAGCTTCAATCAAATCATTTGTTGAATGAGGTCTGGGAATTGGTGAATAACATAAAGTAGAAGGAGGTGGAACTGAATTAAATACAGTTTCACCATCAGATTTATATCCAATCCCATGTTTTACCCGCACCCCTTGTTGTTTAGCAATAAGCTCATCCTTTTTCATGTGTGAAAGGGTCCATTTATCAAGCTTTGTTTGAAGCTGAGTTGTTTCAAATTGAGCTAAAACAACCCTTTCTTTCAAAATATTAATTTCAACGTTACGCTCCAAAATGTTTCTTCTTAAAAGATCATTTTCAGCCAATGCTTCATTAAGTTTTCTTGAAAAAGCAATTTCATTTTTCTTTAATTCCTGATTGATTGTTTTTAATTCTTTTTCATTTTCCAATAACAATCTGTTTGCCTTATAAATCCCAAATAACCGGATTTTGCATGACGAAGAACACATATCCTGAACAGTCTCATAAGGAAGACCCATGATAGTTCGTTCTGCAGCTAAGCTCTTTTCACAGTTGCAACCCTTGTGATTTCTTGTTGTTCCTCTTCTTTGACCTTCAGCATCTCTCAACCTCAAATTCTTTCTTTCTTTTATCAGCTTTTCCAACCTTATCATCATCGGTTCTCACAGACTCTGGTTTAGTGTCATTGTCGACTCTTAAAGCTTCACGATTCTCTTCAACAGTTTCTCTGAATTTAGAGTTTAAATCTGAATCAGTTCTCAATAACTTCAACTTTTCAATCATCTCTGTTTTGTAATCAAGTATGCTTGTTACAGAAGACACAAGATCAGTATTAAGCGCGTGGGTTTGATGTGGGAACACGGCTTGCTGAAATTTGTTTCTTTGGATATCCAACTCGAGAGATTTTAGCTTGTTGATCATATCCATAAGTTTTGTGTCGACATAACCTCTTTCTTGCTTCAGCATTTTAACTTGATGATTCCATGCAGACGGAAGAGAGTCTAGAAGCTTTTGAATCTGTTCATGATTACTGAGATCAGGAACATGCTTCTTTAGATTATTTGCCACCTTTAAGAATCGATCAATCAAATCTGATAATTTTTCTTTCTTCATTGCTGCAAAAGAATCAAACCGGCTTTGTGCCGTTGTGAGATTATCTGATTTAAAATCTTCTGAAGATGACATGATTGTACAAATCTTTGAACAATTAAACGTCCCAAAAATATTTTCCCAAAAAGTTTAGAATAATTCTCCCCCGGGAAAAATATATTCTTTTTAAATGTCACGCTAGACAATCTTAGCAACTGGGGTCAAGTCATCTTTAACATTCAAAATCGATGAAAATTTCTTTATCGGGATGAACTAAATTAATCCCAACTAAAGGGAAAAAGTCATCTTTAACATTCAAATTTCGCTGAAGAAATGATAATTTCGCCGAAATTATAGTTTCGCAGAGCTAGTTTCGCTGAGAACTCTAGTTTCGCTGAGCTGACAGTAGTTTCGCTGGCAATTTCGGCAGCAGTTTCGCTAGCCAAATGCTTTAGATTGCTTAGTTTCGCCGACAATTTCGCACAAAACAAGCTTGAACTTTCGTTCAAAGATACTTTCGGCAGCAATTTCGCTTGTAATATGCACACAAGCACTGTTGAACTTTCGTTCAAGATCACTACTTTCGCTGAGATGCTGAAATTAACTACAAAGTGTAAAACACTTGTAGTTTCGCTGAAAGAACAAGCAGTTTCGCTGGAAGAACTTGTAATTTCGCTGAACGAAGCTGAAAAACTTTTTCAACACGAAATCAATCTGAAAACGCCCAAATCTCAATGGATTTGAAACCTGATGATTAACAGAGCTTTCCCAACCAATAACAAGCAAATTTCAATCAATTTCCATATCAATAACACTCAAATTTGATCCGAAATTGATGAAAACATGATATTGAACAAAAACAACCAAAACCTCAACTTTTCTCTCTAAAAATCTTCAAATCTTCAGTGAATTTGATCCAAAATGGCTCTGATACCAAATTGTAACTCCAGGATGATCAAACTTGAATCAAATCATGAAGAATTAGATCAAAATATGATAATCACAATCAAAACCCTTTGATCTTCAATTAGATTGCAAAATATGTGTTTACAAGTAATCCCCCAATCTATTGGTCATGCAACCATATCCACACTAATGACAATTAACCTATTTATAGTCTAGACTAATATTCACTAATTGCATTTAACCCCCTAGACTTAGGCTAATTAATACAAAATTACATATTAAGCATAAAAATGACTAAAAAAGATAAAATATATTTTGTTCACACAAAATATATTTATTACAATAAAACTCCTAGTCATTTAAATCTTCAACGTCTTGTCTCGGTTCCTCGTCTCGAACGTGTCGGGTTTGACTTTTGTTGACTTTGACCATGACGTTGACTTTTGTTGACTTTCATAGTGTTGATAATATAGACTATATTTTGCAGCTCCAACATGAATGCTGAGTCGCACGAATGAAGGTTCAGTTTGTACGAATGAACCTGATTCGTACGAATGAGGTTGATTCGTGCGGATGGAGTGTTGAGTCGTGCTTCTGGTCCTGTCGTGCGACTGAAGTTGTTGTTGTGGAATTCTTCTTGTGTGTGATGTGTGTATGTCGTGTGATGTAAGGAGACATGGACACGATCGCCATTGCTAATGACAATGTTAAAGTCAACACTAACAAACTTACTAATGTTATACCAAATCAAATCCACTAACATTTTAAAATTATCAACAACCGATTTGTAACTACTAATATTTACCAAATACTTCTCTAATAACAATGGAACTTTTACACAAATATCACTGGCAATGGCGACGATTTCTAGTACTTGGATCTACATAAGATCTAATACGTGTGTCTGCTTGTGTGTGTTACACGCGACCGAACCGATACAGCCCGAACCGACCGAACGTTACTGTTTACTTTATACATATCATTAATGCTTAACAATAACTGTCAATAGGTGTTTGACCGTTTAGTGCATACAACATTTGGAAACTTTGATCATTCATACTTACCACCTAACAAGTGAGTTTTGTGGCCTCTTTTTATGCTTATACAACATTTCAATCATTTACAAACATGGGGGAAAAGTATGCTCACCCACTTTCTATGCTGTACAACTTACATACTGGGAATCAACGTGTTACTGTTTTGTGAGTACTTATCTGATACATCCTTGAGTTCGCTGTGTGGTACTTTCTTTGCAACTATTAAATTCCAGTGTGGGAACCAACGGATAGGTATTGGTAGTACTACTGGGTTGACACCCCCATCCTTGTTTGTTGGTATACTAGTTGGTACCAATAGTGACCAGGAACGGGCCCTTGGGTGAATATATTCCGAAAAGAATCTATGTGTACGTCATTAGGTTTGGTTGCAAAGCTCATTATCATGTGATTTTGCTTACTTATAACTGTATTCACGGTATTCCACAACATTTACTATACAACATCAATTACTATTTTCTATTTAAACCTGCGAGCTCACCAACAACTTTATTGACTATTTTGAGCATATCTTTTCAGGTGACAATGCTAATTAAAGATCTAGGTGTGCTACCTTAGTGGAGACCCTAGGATGCATTTTTAAGAGTAAACGTATTTGACAAACATTTATTTTGAAACAATGTTGTAGTCTGATTAAACAACTTCATACTTTTGATACTTGCTCCTGGGTTGTGGGAATTACATTACAATGTTATCATCATTTGATTATGTGAATCATATATCATGTTACGCTTATGGCTATGTTGTCGTGAATATTGACTAAACACGATAAGTCTCCTTTGTGTCGGGTGTCGTCATGACATGCTTTATCCTCATTTATTATATTGCATCTCTATTGTCTACCATGTGTTATGACGATCACGTCTCGTTACATCCCCGTGTTTCCGCTTTCAGCGGGGGTGTGACAAATGTGGACCTTAGGTTGACCAACTCCTTCCTCGGTGGTAGGTGGTGCATTCAACCTCTGAAACTCTTCAGCTCCAAAGTATGCCACAACAACATCTGGACATGGTTGTTCAAGTGAGGAGCTCATTAGAAACTTAGTTAGAACCTATTTAGATCCATTAGCATCCTTGGTTCCACTTGAAAGATGATTGGAGGAGGCTCAGGGAAAACAGTTGCTTGTTGAGCATGGTATTTAGAAGATAGTGTTGAAAGGGCTAAGCTTTGCTCCACATGTGCTTCACTCTGTACATTCTCTCCCTTTTTGGTAGCATCATCTTGAGAGGTAGATGAGCTAGAGGAATAAGTCAGAGAGACTTGAATTGGTACATGCCTGACAGATCTCTCAATCTGTGTCTCAGCTAGTTGAGCCTTGAGATTTTCAATCTTAAGTTGTTGAGTGGCAGACCTATCCTCTAAAGTCTTAACCTTGGATTCAAGGTTTGAGACTTTAGAAAGTATGTCTCTTATTGTGAGTTTCAGACTTCCCTCATCTTCTTTAGAAGAATCACGGGGAGATGAGGTAACATACCTAGTATGTTCATCCTCACCACCAGATCTGGTTTCTTGGCACCCTGGTTTCTTTTCCGAGGTGATGTCTCTTTCAGAGTCATCAACAGGCAAAGTTGTCATAGATTCAGTCACAAAGATGTTACCACTGCAGAGCCCAATGAGACACTCCCAGTAGTGGCAGCTGAATCTGCATGAGTCCCCTCCACATCAGTGGGACTCACCTCAGTTTGGCTTGTCTGATGGGGGATAGAAGTCAGAGGTTTCTCTAGGCTCAGTTGTCTTTAGATTGGTGTTGTAGATCAACATCATGGCCTTGAAGAAACATGAAATCTTGTAAGGATTCCTTAAGTCTGATGCAACCCAAAACATCCAAAGTGTCTCTGTAACATGCACTAAGTACTGAAGTAAGAATACTTCAGAAGTTTTACACAATGCACTAGAAAATACTCTAAGTGTAAAATCTTCCGAAGCCAAGACCAATATCTTCCGAAGCCAAACATGAAGTCTTCCGAAGCCTCAGAGACAAAGTCTTCCGAAGCTTCAACCTATGAAGACACTATTTCTTCCGAAGACTTTTAGTATACATGCTTTATCTGATGTACTGTTCCATAAAGCACCTTTTCCGCTGCATCTCTGTAAAGTCACCAACTTGCATGAGTTGTGAAAAGGTCCATGCTTTTGGTAACTGTACATTGAGGTCTTGAGTCTGTAACTTTCTACTTTATGTACTTTATCCTTTTTGTAATGTATAAGGATGTGAGCTATGGCATGTCATAGTCACAAGGTCAAAAGGCAGATATGCCTTTTGATCCTACAGTTGATTTTGTTAGTGTCTAGTCAATTGTATCCAGCTGGCTTTCAAAGTATAGCCGGCTGTAGGTTGTAGTATAAGTATTTCAAATTATTGTATTTTCTTTATGCTTTGTAACACTTGTAAAAGAACTTGAGAAAGCAATATACTGCCTCCTTGAAACCCAACTCTCTTGTTCTGTCTCTTTACTTTACTTGTGTTCTTAGTATCATACTTGGTTAAACTAGTTCACTGTTTGATTAAAGTTTAGTTGCTCTCCTCATTGTGTTGTTGTGTTGTAATTATGTTCAAGCCCTTAAACGGTCCTGCAATTGGTATCAGAGCATTCCAGGCTCTTGATATAAGATCTCACCATCTTAAGATCCCTCACACACACAAAAAACTAAACTCTCCAAATGGCATCCATCTCAAAGACTGATATGGAGACTGGAACCATGAACAAATCCCCACTGATCACTCTTGATGATTTTGACACCTGGTGTATGAGAATGGAAGGTTTCATCAGGTCTCTTGATTCAAGAATGTGGAATCTGTTGAGAATGGACCTTTCATACCCAGCACCCCCTCTTCTACTGGTGCTGGTATGATTCCTAAAGATGTGGCCAACTACTTAGATGAAGATAGAAAAAGAGTAGAGATTGATAGGAAGGCCATGACTACTCTTCAGACTGCTCTCCCAACTCTGTATACAGAGGTTTTAAGAAGTGTAAAATAGCCAAACAGCTGTGGGATGCACTGAAGCTGATGTATAAAGGCTCTTCTAAAGCCAAGGAGAATAAGAAGGATCTTCTGAAGTAGCAGTTTGAAAACTTCACCTTCAAAGCAGGTGAAACCATGACTCAACAATACTTCAGGTATGTTGAGATAGTGGATACCCTAGTGGATGGAGGAGTTCCTCTTGAGAATAGGGACATTGTAAGGAAGTTCATGTCCTCACTTCCTAGGCAATGGACACACTATTGTGTGGTGATCAAGAGGACTGAGAACCTTAAAACTCTTACTCTGACAGAGTTGTATAGGATTCTCAGTGGAGACCAGATGGAGA
This sequence comes from Flaveria ramosissima, assembly GCA_025215565.1. Taxonomy (NCBI): domain Eukaryota; kingdom Viridiplantae; phylum Streptophyta; class Magnoliopsida; order Asterales; family Asteraceae; genus Flaveria; species Flaveria ramosissima. The sequence goes on along the minus strand of CM046037.1, from coordinate 45,986,562 downwards.
TGAACATGCAAGGTTCATCTGGAAACTCCAACAATCAAATGGGTTCAGCCCTTTATGTGGTTGAAAGGAACAGCATAGAACCCCAACATCATCTCATATGCTACCCTGGCAACTCACAAAAGGGTCCTTTCATCACCTTCCTGGAGACACCAAGGGAGAACTTTACTCAAGGAAGCCCATTCCAAGAGACAAGTTCTTCTCAAGCCTTTGTGTCTACTGATGAAAGCTGTGGGAATTATCTCTTCACTCTTGAAGACCTGGACTGTATCCATCCAGATGACCTGGAATACATGGAGATAGTTCAGCAGATGGCTCTCCTCACTCACAGAGCCAAGAAGTTCTACAAGAGACAAGAAGAAGGTTTCCAAGCAATGCTACCAGTGGAAAGTTTGGGATGGATAAAAGCAAAGTTAAGTGTTACAACTGTAACCTTATGGGCCACTTTGCTAGGGAGTGTAAGGCACCTAAAACAAATAGGGCCAAACACAACCCAGACCAACTACACTGACAAAGCCCCTCAGAATAAGAAGCCAAAGCAACATGCTGCTGTTGCTGTTGAAGAGGGAGGCTTTGACTGGAGCTTTCAGGTGGAAGATGCTTCTCCAAACCAAGCACTGATGGCTGACCATGATGAAGCCAAGATATTGGAACATCTCTGTACTCCTGAATGCATTGCTAAAGTAAATAGATACAGGTCCTACAACTTAGATGAGATCTGATCGTGAGTCATTAAACATATTAAAATCTGATTTTAGAAAGTCTGAAAATGATTACAAGTTAAAGATAGAGGACTGGAGAAACCATTTCAGTACGAAAACATGAACATACAGATTTTAGAACTCAGATCCAAGATCTCATAACTAAGTTGACTGAGTGCCAGGCTGAGCTTGTGATCAGCAAAGCCAAGGCAGAGAAGAGTGTTCTTGAAGAAGAGACCTTCAAGAACATGATATCCTCATCCCTGCACAACAAAGTGTGCTATCAAAATAGACAGGGACTGGGATCAAATGAGATAGCTCCTCCATACACAATCTTGTCTGTAAGATCTCCTAGGTGTGGAACTTGTGAAGATGAGCTTCCTCTCATAGATTCTATAAGTGAGGAGGATGAAGAAGTGATAGTGAAGAATTCCTATCTGAGAAGAGTGAAGAAGAGGATTCTTCCAAGGGCCCACTATCTTCTGAGGAGAAAGAAATCTATTGTGATGACCAAGTCCAAGAGAAAGAACTTGATCAGGAAGAGCAAGAGGAAAGCAAAGAAGGCTCCAAGAGATCAAGGCTACTTTTGATGCTAAGCAGAAACAAGTTTTTATCTCTGACAGGTTTCAAAGTAGTGAGGAGTGAAGACATCAACAAGACTCCTCAGCTAAGAGTCCTGGTTCTTGTTCAAATCATCTCAGTGCAAAGAAGAAGACTGAGCTGCTGTGTACCACTGCGCACAGCCTGGACCATCAAACTCCAAGAACAGTTCAAAGCCCAAAAGAATTGTCTCAGCATCTACCAAGATGAAGGTGGAGAAGGGATGTGACCAAAGCCAGTCTTGCTCTCAAAAGGAGACTGTTTGAGGAAGGAAAATGTTATGTGTCATGTGTGAGAGTACCTCTCACATTGCTAAGGATTGCCCATACAATCCTAAAAGTACTATCCACATGACCAATACAAAGACTTCAAAGAGTCTCAAGAAGTCTCAAGCTTCAGAAGGAAAGTCTGTTTCCTTCGGAAAGCTCCAATCAAAGAAGAAGGTAAATGGAAAATTACCTTCAGAAGTAAAATTGGTCTCGGAAGAAAGGAGTTCTTCCGAAGCACTGAAGTCTGCTGCTGTGACTGTAGAATCTTCCGAAGGTTCAGTCATCAAACTTGTGAAGTCCCAAAAGCTTCTAAGGTTTTGAAGGTCAAGTCCAAGGACTCCAAAGGTGGTGTGTGGAAGTCTAAGAAAGACCAAATGACTGAAGTTTTCTCCATCAACAACAGCTGAAGATCCCCATAGTACAACCATAGGATCTATCACTGTTGCATTACCTTCTATTACTCTTAGTGAGCCTAAGACAAGTAAGGCTTGGGTTTCAAATGTAACTAATCATCTTCTTTGTGCAGGAACAGCTCAAGACAAACAGGAATGTCTGGATAATTGACAGTGGCTGTTCCAGGCACATGACAGGCAATAGGTCTCTACTCCATAATTTTGAGAGATTGATGGAGTACAAGTTGCTTTTGGAGGAGATGAAGGTGGTTACATTTCTGGAGGGGCAAGGTCACAAATGGTAAGCTCAGCATTGAGAAGGTAAACTTTGTTAAGGAGCTTGGGTATAATCTTTGAGTGTATCCCAATTTTGTGATCAGAGTCATAACATGCTCTTTACTGAGCATGAGTGCATTGTTCTCAAGCCTGGAGTGGTCATTCCTCATGAGCATATCCTGCTCAGAGCCCCCAGGAAAGGGAACATGTACAAGATGGATTTGCAAGAAACATCTCCCTCTGAAGAGAAGTTTCATGCTTTCTATCTAAAGCAAATAGTGATGAGTCTTTCCTATGGCATAAAAGAATGTGCCCATGTAAACTTTAAGAACCATGAATAAATTAATTAAACATGATCTGGTAACTGGAATGCCAAAGAAAGAGTTTACAAGTGATGATCATGTGTTGCATGCTGAAAGGGAAGCAACACAAGGTATCTCACAAGCCTAAGGAAAAGAACTCCATCACTACTCCCGTACACTTGTTACATAGATCTCTTTGGGCCCCCAGTGTAATGAGTCTAGGAAGGACCTCTTACTGTTTAGTGATCACAGATGATTTTACAAGATTCACTTGGGGTTTCTTTCTTAGAAAGAACTAAGGATGAACCCCTGAGATTCTGAAGAATTTCATCTTAAAAGTTGAGAATCAATGTGATCACAAGGTCAAAACCATAAGATGTGATCAAGGAACTAAATTCAAGAACCAAATCCTTGATACATTTGTGATGAAAAAGGTATTATAAGACAATATAGTGCTCCCAGGACTCCTCAGCCAAACGGAGTTGCTGAGAGGAGAAACAGGACACTTATTGAAGCTGCAAGAACTATGTTGCTGACTCTAAAACTGCCCATCACCTTCTGGGCAGAGGCAGTTAATACTGCTTGCTATGTGCAAAATAGAGTTTTAGTAGTTAAGTTAAGACACATGGTAAGACTCCTTATGAACTTTGGCACAAGTGGAAACCTTTTCTTGGTTTTCTCAGGTCATTTGGATGTCCCTGCACCATCTTGAATACCAAAGATCAAATTGCCAAGTTTGCTGAGAAATCAGATGATGGACATTTTCATTGGATACTCTTCCCAAGCTAAAGCTTATAGAGTATACAATCTCAGAACTAGAATTGTTGAGGAGGTCAGCCAATGTGACTTTCAATGAAACACACCCTGTGTGGCTGGTTCTGGTCACTGATTGGCTGTTTAATCTTGGTTTAGTTACCAACTGTTTAACAAATCTTGTGAGCATGTTTCAGGATCTGTAGAAAATTTAAATACAGGTGATCCTGATCCAAGATTTGAGCTAGGAAGACCCTCAACTCATACATCTTCAGCTCAGTTGGAACTACTTCAGCAAATGAGGTTTCTATCAGCACGACAATGACAAATTCAGCTGATACATCTGGTATGCCTTCAAATTCTAGCTCAGAGGCTTCTCAACCAGATAAAGATACCTCAATTGTAGAAGACAACAATGGTGATGGTGATAGTGATTAGGAATTTCTTGATGCTAATAACCATACCATAGATGACAACATCAATGATGTCATACACTCATTGGATCAAGTCAATCTTGATAAGTGTGATAATATGGACGGTGAATCTTCCAGGCCAGATCTAAATTTCTCAAATTTGGATCTTTCTCAGCAACTTGCTGTGATCCCTCAGCTAAGGATCCACAAGTCTCACCCCACCACAAACATCATTGGAGATGTTGTCAAGGGGTAAGAACAAGGGGACAAACCCATGAAGCAAATGTTTGTCTTCACTCTTGTTTCTATCTCAGATAGAGCCAAAGAAAGTTGATGAAGCTCTAAAGGATGGAAGTGGGGTTGAAGCTATGCAACAAGAGCTGCTTCAATTCAAAAGGCAGAAAGTTTGGAACCTTTGTCCTCTTCCTCATGGGAAGACTACCATTGGAACCAAATGGGTTTTAGAATAAGAAGGATGATAGAGGAATCATCATCAAGAACAAGGCAAGACTAGTTTTCAAGGATACACACAAGAAGAAGGGATTGACTACACTGATGTCTTTGCTCCTGTAGCAAGACTAGAAGCTGTTAGGATATTTCCTGGCATTTGCTGCATCCAAGACAGGATCATTGATCAGCTCTTTAGGCAAGGATTTGACACTGCCAAACTTGACTCAGAGATCAGGAGACTTGAGATTCAAGAAATTGAAGATCGATGGGCAAGTTGCAATGAAGAAGAAAGGGAGAGACTAGAGGCTATGATTAGATTCTTTCTAAACATTTGGGAGGACCTATCATTGAGATTAAGTCATGGTCCAAAGATAGCATCTTGGAGATAACTACCAAGATATGCTCATCTGAAAGCTTCAACAAAGGGCTTAATCATTGAAGCTCTGGATGAAGCTGGTGCTGGGAAGAGAACTGATATGGCCAAGTTATCCAAAGCCACCCTCACCAACAAAATGATAGAGCAGCCCTTCAAATCTCCCTTACCAAAACAATCTTCCAAGCCAACCTCACAATCAAAACTGCCTATATCTAAACCTTCAAAACAACCAACCTCTCAACCTCCAAAACAATCAACCTCACAACCATCTAAACCAATCCCTTCACCCAAGAAACCCATCCAAGAGTCCACCAGTGAAGCACCAAAAAGAAAAAGAAGGTTGCTGAGGATGGGAAAGAGAAGAAGAAGAGGTTGAAGAAGACAATCTGCCAATATCTGCTGTTCTTGAAAAAAAGAAGAAACTGAAGCCTAGGAGTCAATCACAAGCAATAATCCTGAAACTCAAAGGCTGACAGTTAAGGTCAAAATTGAGAAGAAGAAGACAGCAGAACCAGCATGATGAGCAGTTTCTTAAGATGGTTGACAAGACTTCCCTCAGTCCTCATCCATTCAAGCTATGAAGATTCAAGCTCAAGGTTGTACACTCTCAGGCATACTTTTCAACATCAAAAAGAGAGAGTGCGGATTTGGCCAGATCCCAGGGTAAGTTCTAGAATACACAAGAAAAATTTACCAAGTAGATATCATGGCCAAGTAAGAAAGACTTTGAATGCTGCAAATGTTGGCCATGGTAGTCTCACCCTGGGAAATCATTGAAGAATTCAAGAGAGCTCAACATCCAAATCAACCCCTATGTCTATTCTTGAAAATAAAATGATCAAGAAGGGGTTGCTGTACAAAAGACTTGAAGATCTTCAAAAGAGTGAACTCCAGTTGTTACTTGAAGGCTCTCATCCAGATGAATTCGCATATAGAGAGATAACAACTGTTGAGCTAAAGAATGGAAGACAGTGAGGTACCTGTCTGAGTACTATGGGCCTGAGTTCTTCTTTGAGGGAGAAGCAGAAGACTCACTAAGGAGGAACAAGTTGTTCTCCTTGAGGCCTATGCAAGGGAGTCTTTCAGACTCATCAATGGGAAATAGGTTTCATGGTTGGGACAAGACTCTGTGTCCAATTTCCCAAGACAGAGTTCCCTTCCATACTTAGCCAATCAAATGATTAGAAACCTTTTCCTGGCCTGTGCTTATTTGTTTACCTCTAAAGCTGATCAAGAGAGTACTTTTGCCAAAGAATAAGTGGGATCTTCAATAAAGTTAGAGGTTTTGGCTGCATTGGTTCAGGGGGAGTTTGTTGGACCAAAAGAACCAATGAGCCTGATCAGAAAAACCTCTAAGTCCCACAGACATTACAACTGCTGAAGAAGATTACAACAGCTGAAGACATCAGCTGATTACAAAAGTCTGAAGACAAAGTCTGAAAGCAAAGAACTGAAGACAAAGTCTGAAGATGAAGTGCTGAAGACAAAGACTGAAGACCAGAGTGATCAGCAGTTGTCACAACAGCTGAAGTTGTTAACTTCAGTAGTTGTGATGGTTTTACTTTTCAGTACTTGTAACTTTATATTTCAGTAGTTTATTGTTTCAGTAGTTGTTAGTCAGTAGTTTCATGTAATTGTACTTAGCATTCACTGAGATGTAATCAGTTGTTGAGAACATCTCAGTAGTTTGCATATTTCAGTTGTTTTGTTAATTCTGTTAGATGTCACTGTCAAGTGACATCAGCAAACGTCACATTCCTCTATATAAGGGATGTTGACCTAGCTGTATTTCAACCGAAGCATTACGCGTGAATGAAAACATTCCTGCAGGACCGTTTAAGGCTTTAACACAATTACAACACAACAACACAATGAGGAGACTAACTAAACTTAATCAAACAGTGAACTGGGAAACCAAAGGTGATACAAAGAACACAAGTAAAGCAAGAGACAGAACAAGAGAGTATGGGTTTCAAGGAGGCAGTATATTGCTTTCTCAAGTTCTTTTACAAGTGTTACAAAGCATAAAGAAAGATACAAGAACTTGAAATACTTATACTACAACCTACAGCCGGCTATACTTTGAAAGCCAGCTGGATACAATTGACTAGACACTAACAAAATCAATTGTAGGATCAAAAGGCATATCTGCCTTTGACCTTGTGACTATGACATGCCATAGCTCACATCCTTATACATACACAAAAAGGATAAAGTACATGAAGTGAAAAGTTACAGACTCAAGACCTCAATGTACAGTTACCAAAAGCAAGGCCCTTTTCACCAACTCATGTAAGTTGGTGACTTTACAGAGATGCAGCGGAAAAGGTGCTTTATGGAACAGTACATCAGATAAAGCATGTGTACTTAAAGTCTTCGAAGAAATCTGTCTTCATAGGTTGAAGCTTCGGAAGACTTTGTCTCTGAAGCTTCGGAAGACTTCATGTTTGGCTTCGGAAGATATTGGTCTTGGCTTCGGAAGATTTTACACTTAGAGTATTTTCTAATGCTTTGTGTAAAACTTTTGAAGCATTCTTCACTTCAGTACTTAGTGCATGTTGCTGAGACACTTAGGCTGTTTTGGGTTGCATCAGACTTCAGGAATCCTTACAAACTCCCCCTAGGCTGATGCTACCAAAACACTTAGAAGATCTTCAAATGTTGGTAGTCTTCAGTACAATCAGGACCATTCCTTTCTTCATGAGATGGTCAGGATCATCAAGACTCTCATAGTATCTTCTCATCTCAAGAGATCATGCAGAGGTAAGTTGATTATGTCTTGCCATGAGTAGACATTCTCAACACCTTGATCTCTGATAACATTCCATCTTTCTGGATTGGTAGAGTAAGTCCAGGACAAGATGGGTGGTCAGTAGTTAGAGGAGCCACTTGAATAGGAGTTGATTGGGCTGCCTCATCATGCACTTCCTCAGGTTGATCTGATTCAGCCTGAGGTACAGAGGTAGATGACTTTGGCTTCTCTTCTTAGTCTTTGGTTTAGAAGCCATCCTCTTCTTCCTCTTGGATGTCTTTAACTGAGAAGACTGGTCTGCAGCGCCATGTTGATCATCAGTGTCTTTCTCAGTTGGGTGTTCCCCCTCACAGGTTCAGAAAGAGAGGGAGTTTGACCCTGCCTAGGATCAGAAGATGAAGCTTGCTGAGGCTCAGCTGGAGGTGCTGGTTGAGGTGTCTCTGGTTGTTAACTTGACCTCCACTTCAGGTGGGACTTGACTTGGAAGAGAGTGCAAGTCAATGAGTTCTCCACTTTTAATCATCTGCTTGATCACCCTAATATGCTCATCCATAGTGGATAGAGACATGGGGCCAAGTCTCCTTCCGGAGAATCCATACAGCTTTAAGAAGCTCACCATTCTTGTCTGTCAACAGACTTCTTAGCATTCTTTTGAATGATGGCTCTTGACTTTGCAGCTTCTTCCCTTAGCTTCCTTTTAGTTGTCTTTCTTTCCTTGACTAACTCAAGCTCAAGTTGCTTTAGATACTCGAACTCAATGAAGTCATAGGACAAGGGAAGAAGTGCATCTGCCTGATAGAAGCCTGTGGCACTCAGGTAGTTGATCATCTTGATCCTATCTTCTTCTTTATCTACCTGAGGTTCTTGTAGAGCCACATCTTCCTGTGCAGGACTTTCTTGAACTGGTGAGAGAGTGGGAGCATGCTTGTAAAGTCTTTTCTGTCTCTTCTCCTTCTTTGAGTTGGAGAAGTATCATTGCATCCTCTTTCTCCTTCAACTCTCTTGACACTTCCATGTCAGCCAGTTCATTTAACTCTTCTAAGGGGAGGGAGATGATTTCATCAATGTCATAGTTCCTGGTCTGTAAGTAGGTAATCTTGACTGCCCTTAACTCCATCTTGAGTATTTGGTCTGGGAGCAGCCCCCTGATTGCAGCTTGCATGAAGCTAGATGACCAGTAGAACTTTCCCCTTAGTCTCCTTTTCCTCTCTCTCTCTTCCTCCTCAATTTCCTCAGGAGTCATTATCCTTTTCCCTTTGTCACCAACAGACCTTTGTGACTCAGGGTGGATGAGGCTTGGCCTTCATTGCTTGGAGTAGCTTCCATGCTCTGGCCAGAGAGAGGCTGAGAAACACCTTCACCAGCAGGTGTCTCAGATGGAGTTTGGACCTCTGCAGCAGTTGTTGATGATGAGACATGGGTCTCAGGTTCTGCCACTGGGCCTTCAGTCAAGGTTTCCCTATGAAACTAATCTTAGGGTCCACCTCAACATCCAGTTGACCGATGACATTGCCTGATTCCCTAAGTCTCCTTCTTAGAGTAAACTCTGCAAGGATCCTGTCTTGGATTCTTTGAGCCAGCCTGTCAGCTTGTCTTGAATTGCTTGGATTGACAGTGGCAAGTTGACTAAATCCAGTCTTTCATAGAAGCTCAGGCTTTGGAATTGAAAAATTTCTTGTTGGCCTTGAACTCTCTGAAGTATAAGGGCTCTCCTGTCATCATCATACCTCCACCTTATGATGTAGTTGCCAGTTCCTTGTGGTGGAGATGAGACAGCCCTTGGTATACCTTCCTCAAAGAGACTCCTCATGAGAGAGTCTATAGAGTCCACATTAATGTGAACTTGAGGAAGTTGCTGAGAATGCACAACAGCAAGTGGGAGGATGTGGTCCTCTATGTCCATTCTCTCTGAAGAACTCCCAGGTTCTGTGGTTGTAGCAACTTTAATTGCAGGACCGTTTAAGGGCTTAAACACAATTACAACACAACAACACAATGAGGAGACTAACTAAACTTTAATCAAACAGTGAACTGGGTAACCAAAGGTGATACAAAGAACACAAGTAAAGCAAGAGACAGAACAAGAGAGTATGGGTTTTAAGGAGGCAGTATATTGCTTTCTCAAGTTCTTTTACAAGTGTTACAAAGCATAAAGAAAGATACAAGAACTTGAAATACTTATACTACAACCTACAGCCGGCTATACTTTGAAAGCCAGCTGGATACAATTGACTAGACACTAACAAAATCAATTGTAGGATCAAAAGGCATATCTGCCTTTTGACCTTGTGACTATGACATGCCATAGCTCACATCCTTATACATTACAAAAGGATAAAGTACATGAAGTGGAAAGTTACAGACTCAAGACCTCAATGTACAGTTACCAAAAGCAAGGCCCTTTTCACCAACTCATGTAAGTTGGTGACTTTACAGAGATGCAGCGGAAAAGGTGCTTTATGGAACAGTACATCAGATAAAGCATGTGTACTAAAAGTCTTCGGAAGAAATTTGTCTTCATAGGTTGAAGCTTCGGAAGACTTTGTCTCTAAAGCTTCGGAAGACTTCATGTTTGGCTTCGGAAGATATTGGTCTTGGCTTCAGAAGATTTTACACTTAGAGTATTTTCTAATGCTTTGTGTAAAACTTCCGAAGCATTCTTCACTTCAGTACTTAGTGCATGTTGCTGAGACACTTAGGCTGTTTTGGGTTGCATCAGACTTCAGGAATCCTTACAAACTCCCCCTAGGCTGATGCTACCAAAACACTTAGAAGATCTTCAAATGTTAGTAGTCTTCAGTACAATCAGGACCATTCCCTTTCCTTCATGAATGGTCAGGATTCATCAGACTTTCATAGTATCTTCTCATCTCAAAGAGATCATGCAGAGGTAAGTTGATTATGTCTTGCCATGAGTAGACATTCTCAACACCTTGATCTCTGATAACATTCCATCTTTCTGATTGGTAGAGTATGTCCAGGACAAGATGGGTGTCTCACTAGTTAGAGGAGCCACTTGAATAGGAGTTGATTGGGCTGCCTCATCATGCACTCCTCAGGTTGATCTGATTCAGCCTGAGGACAGAGGTAGATGACTTTGGCTTCTTCTTCTTAGTCTTTGGTTTAGAAGCCATCCTCTTCTTCCTCTTGGATGTCTTTAACTGAGAAGACTGGTCTGCAGCACCATGTTGATCATCAGTGTCTTTCTCAGTTGGGTGTTCCTCCCTCACAGGTTCAAAGGAGAGGGAGTTTGACCCTGCCTAGGATCAGAAGATGAAGCTTGCTGAGGCTCAGCTGGAGGTGCTGGTTGAGGTGTCTCTGGTTGTTCAAACTTGACCTCCACTTCAGGTGGGACTTGACTTGGAAGAGAGTGCAAGTCAATGAGTTCTCCACTTTTAATCTTCTGCTTGATCACCCTAATATGCTCATCCATAGTGGATAGAGACATGGGGCCAAGTCTCCTTCCGGAGAATCCATACAGCTTCAAGAAGCTCACATTCTTTGTCTGTCAGCAGACTTCTTTGCATTCTTTTGAATGATGGCTCTTGACTTTGCAGCTTCTTCCTTAGCTTCCTTTTAGTTGTCTTTCTTTCCTTGACTAACTCAAGCTCAAGTTGCTTTAGATACTCGAACTCAATGAAGTCATAGGACAAGGGAAGAAGTGCATCTGCCTGATAGAAGCCTGTGGCACTCAGGTAGTTGATCATTTTGATCCTATCTTCTTCTTTATCTACCTGAGGTTCTTGTGGAGCCACATCTTCCTGTGCAGGACTTTCTTGAACTGGTGAGAGAGTGGAGCATGCTTGTAAAGTCTTTTCTGTCTCTTCTCCTCTTTGAGTTGGAGAAGTATCATTGCATCCTCTTTCTCCTTCAACTCTCTTGACACTTCCATGTCAGCCAGTTCATTTAACTCTTCTAAGGGGAGGGAGATGATTTCATCAATGTCATAGTTCCTGGTCTGTAAGTAGGTAATCCTGACTGCCCTAACTATCATCATCATCTGAGTATTTGGTCTGGGAGCAGCCCTGATTGCAGCTTGCATGAAGCTAGATGACCCAGTAGAACTTTCTCCCCTTAGTCTCCTTTTCCTCCTCTCTCTTCTCCTCAATTTCCTCAGGAGTCATTATCCTTTTCCCTTTGTCACCAACAGACCTTTGTGACTCAGGGTGGATTGAGGCTTGGCCTTCATTGCTTGGAGTAGCTTCCATGCTCTGGCCAGAGAGAGGCTGAGAAACACCTTCACCAGCAGGTGTCTCAGATGGAGTTTGGACCTCTGCAGCAGTTTGTTGATGATGAGACAGGGGTCTCAGGTTCTGTCACTGGCCTTCAGTCAAGGTTTCCCCTATGAAACTAATCTTAGGGTCCACCTCAACATCCAGTTGACCGATGACATTGCCTGATTCCTAAGTCTCCTTCTTAGAGTAAACTCTGCAAGGATCCTGTCTTGGATTCTTTGAGCCAGCCTGTCAGCTTGTCTTGAATTGCTTGGATTGACAAGTGGCAAGTTGACTAAATCCAGTCTTTCATAGAAGCTCAGGCTTTGGAATTGAAAATTTCTTGTTGGCCTTGAACTCTCTGAAGTATAAGGGCTCTCCTGTCATCATCATACCTCCACCTTATGATGTAGTTGCCAGTTCCTTGTGGTGGAGATGAGACAGCCCTTGGTATACCTTCCTCAAAGAGACTCCTGATGAGAGAGTCTATAGAGTCCACATTAATGTGAACTTGAGGAAGTTGCTGAGAATGCACAACAGCAAGTGAGGATGGTGAGTCCTCTATGTCCATTCTCTCTGAAGAACTCCCAGGTTCTGTGGTTGTAACAACTTTCTCCCCCCTTTTGGTAGCATCACCCACTTGCATAGGTGAGCTGGAGGATAAGTCAATCACTTCCACAGGTTCTTGTGTTCCTGGTTGAGCTCTCCTTAAAGGTCTCCCAGCTAGTTTTTCCTGTAGATATGAAATCTGGAGTTGCTGATCATTGACCCTGTTTTGCAGGGTAGTCACCTGAGATTCCAAGTGACTAACCTTAGAGACTAAATAGGTGCATGTTTTTGACAATTTTTGCACCTTTAGTCTCAAATTCCCCTCATCTTCATCAGAAGATTCATTGGGGGATGAGATGATTGGACCAAAGTCCTCTCTCTCACCACCAGCTTGAGTTTCTTGGCTGCTGGTTTTCCTCTGCTCACTGGCAGCCTCAGTTGAGATGCCAATGGGCTGAGTTGCCATGGTTGAGGTCTTAATGATGTAATCACTTTCAAAAGTGAGAGCCTCTTCCATATGGACATCCTGAACAGGTTCAGAAGTGTCCACCTCAGTAATAGGTGACTGATGGGGGATAGACTGAGGAGAGTCAGAGGTACTCATCTCTCTTTGAGTAGGGGAGGAGAAGAGAGACTCATGGTACTCACTGAATCCTAAGTCTTCATCAGTGTAAAAGGATAGGTTGGGAATTGGTTGGTTGAGATCCAAAGGCTGGGGATGGTAGCTGTCCCCTGAAGGTTGTTCACTTGAGTGTTGAGACTCAGAGTGAAGGCTTAAGGTTGTTGGGCTAGTGAGCTCATCAGGGTGAGCTTGAGGAACCTCAGCCCTGATAGGTGAAGTAATGGGAGTGGTTTGCTCCTCAGGAGAAGTGGGAGCTCTAGTGTCCACTTCTTCCTGTAAGGTTGAGTATTTGGGGGCCTGCACAGACTCAATAGCCTGAGCAGGGGTTCGTTTGGATTTTCTTTGGTAGGTGAGGGTGATTTCTGGTCTTTTTAATGGTAAGGACAAAAGAGGTGTGGGTTCAACACTAGCTTGTGTTGCTAGGTTGTCACCTTGAGCAATGAGCTCTAACATTTTTGGGACTAGGGCTGTTTCTACCCCTGAGAAGCCTACAGTTGGCTTCTTCATTATTTTAAAGATGCCGGGCTTCATCTGTCCCAATTTAAGAATATTACTTGTTTCCCTCAACTGTGAGCCCAGTTCACAGTTGAGAATGTGTTGAACATATCTAGGAAACATGTAATACTCTAAGGAGTCTAAGTTTGCAAGTAAATTAGTATAAAAAATTGTGAATACCTGAACTTGACCCCCTGAACCATTCCATGAACTATAAAGGAGAGATCCTCAGGAATCTGGTCCCATCCACCATGCTTGTTTGACAAGCTGTGGATAACCACATGGAGCAGGAATTTCCATTGGGATGAGACCTTCCCTTTCCTGAAGGTCTTTACAGAGAAATCTCCCTCATAGCCCATCTGCTCAAAAGAATGATTAACAGCTTCTTTTGGGAAGGACACCTCACCTTCTTCATCATCCAGCTGCAATGTTGATTAATGATGGCCGGAGTGATGAAGATTGTCCTCCCTTGCACTGTGGCAGACAGTGCCTTCTCCCCATCCATAATGACCTCTTGGCAGGTCTTCCAGAATTCAAGCAAGTGATCCTCATATAGAGTAGGATCAATGGTCAGGGAGGTGAAGTAGTTTGACAGAGTCAAGAATTGGCAAATCTCTGAGAAACTTGCATCTTTCTCAGAGCTTAACAGAGCAACTTGATTATGTTGCCTGTGAAGTTGCATGGAGAAATCAGGGTTGTTTCTGCGGTTAAGGTTGGCCATTTCAGAAGCTTAAGGGTGAAGAAAGGTAGAAAGCAAAGGCGGTTTAGAGAATTAGGTTAGAGAAATAGTAGAATTGAGGAAGATAGTGGGAAAGAGGGGGAACCGTTGGGTATTTATATGAAAAGGGATTTGAACCAAAGTTAATGAAAGAGGATAAACTTTGAAATCCGGAAGTCGGTCCCACCTCTGAAAAGGTAGTTTACTTTTGCTCAAAAAGTAGTTTTCTTGGAATTCGAAAAGCTTCCGAAGTTTATTTGTCTTCGGAAGTTTTGATTGAAAAAGCTTCCGAAGCTAAAATGGCTTCGGAAGATTTTCCTGAGAGTCTTGAATATTTATGCTTCGGAAGAGAAATAAACCCTTGAATGCTTTGTATAGAGAATAAACAAAGCTTCCGAAGGTTAATTTTGCTTCGGAAGAAAAAGTCCTTTAAAATAAATAAGTGTCTGAGATAAGAATTTTAAGCTTCGGAAGATGAATTTGACTTCTTCCGAAGGTAAAATCTCTTAGACAGTTATGTATTTTGAAGACATGTTTTTCTTCCGAAGATAAAATTTATCTTCCGAAGTATCAAAAATTTTCAAGAATCTAAGGAAAGTCTTCAAAAAGAATTTTACATCCAAAGAAAACATGAGCTTATGAAAGTGATGAACTAGACAACTTAGGACACACATATTTTAAGAAGAAATAATTAGAATTAGTTTTAAGAAAAAGTCTACTCAAAGTTAATCATCCCAATAGCTGATATCAGATACTTAAATCTCTGTTCATCAAAAGCTTTTGTGAACAGATCAGCATATTGTTCATCTGTATGAACTTTGACTAGTTTAATTAATCCTTTTCATAGTTATCTCTTATTAAATGATACCTGATGTTGATGTGTTTGGTCCTTGAGTGCTGCACAGGGTTCTCAGTGATAGAGATAGCACTATTGTTGTCTATGTGGATAGGAGTCTCTTTGAAGTTAAATCCATAGTCCAGCATCTGATTTTGAATCCAAAGCACTTGAGCACAGCAGCTTGCAGCAGCAATGTATTCAGCCTCAGCAGTTGATGCAGACACACAGGATTGTTTCTTGCATTGCCATGAGACCACCCTTCCACCAAGGAATTGACATCCCCCAGATGTAGACTTTGCAGTCATATTGCAACCACCATAATCACTATCTGTATAGGCATACAGATTGAAATTTGGATTCTTTGGATACCATAGACCAAGTGTTGAAGCACCTTTGAGGTATCTTAAAATCCTTTTCACAGTGATTAAGTGAGACATCTTAGGGTTGGCTTGATATCTTGCACAAATACATGTAGCAAACATGATATCAGGCCTGCTAGCTGTAAGATACATAAGAGACCCAATCATAGCCCTGTATAAGTGCTCATCTACACACTCCCCCTCAAGATCTGGACCAAGGGAGTGGTTTCTGGCTATGGGTGTCTTAGCAATCTTACAATCAGTCATGTTGAACCTCTTGAGTATGTCTTGAACATACTTTGACTGACTTATGAAGATGCCATCTTCAACCTGCTTCACTTGAATTCCCAGAAAGAAGTTGAGTTCTCCCATTGAACTCATCTCAAATCTGTCTTTCATCAGCTTCTCAAAGTCTTTGCAGAGCTTTGGATTAGTTGAACCAAAGATGATGTCATCTACATATACTTGAACCAGCAATAAGTCATTTCCCTGTCCTTTGATGAAGAGAGTTCCATCTATAGTACCTCTCCTGTATCCATGTTTACAAAGATACTCAGATAGTGTCTCATACCACTTCTGGGTGCCTGATGCAGCCCATAAAGAGCTTTGTCAAGCTTGCAGACATAATCAGGATGATCAGGATCTACAAAACCAGGTGGCTGTTTGACATAAACCTCCTCATCAATCACTCCATATAAGAAAGCACACTTTACATCAAGTTGGTAGACCTTGAAGTTCTTGGATGCAGCAAATGCCAGGAATATCCTAACAGCTTCTAGTCTTGCTACAGGAGCAAAGACATCAGTGTAGTCAATCCCTTCTTCTTGTGTGTATCCTTGAACAACTAGTCTTGCCTTGTTCTTGATGATGATTCCTCTATCATCCTTCTTATTTCTAAAAACCCATTTGGTTCCAATGGTAGTCTTCCCATGAGGAAGAGGACAAAGGTTCCAAACTTTCTGCCTTTTGAATTGAAGCAGCTCTTGTTGCATAGCTTCAACCCAACTTCCATCCTTTAGAGCTTCATCAACTTTCTTAGGCTCTATCTGAGATAAGAAACAAGAGTGAAGACAAACATTTGCTTCATGGGTTTGTCCTCTTGTTCTTACCCCTGTGACAACATCTCCAATGATGTTTGTGGTGGGGTGAGACTTGTGGATCCTTAGCTGAGGGATCACAGCAAGTTGTTGAGAAAGATCTAATTTGAGAAATTTAGATCTGGTCTGAAGATTCACCCTCCACATTATCACACTTATCAAGATTAACTTGATCCAATGAGTGTGAGACATCATTGATGTTGTCATCTATGGTATGGTTATTAGCATCAAGAAATTCCTGATCACTATCACCATCACCATTGTTGTCTTCTACAAGTGAGGTGTCTTTATCTGGTTGAGAGGCCTCTGAGCTGGAATTTGAAGGCATGCCAGATGTATCAGCTGAATTTGTCATTGTTGTGCTGATAGAAACCTCATTTGCTGAAGTAGTTCCAACTGGAGCTGAAGATGTATGAGTTGAAGGTCTTCCTAGCTCAAATCTTGGATCAGGATCACCTGTATTTAGATTTTCTGCAGATCCTGAAACATGCTCACAAGATTTGTTAAAACAGTTGGTAACTAAATCAAGATCAAACAGCCAATCCGGACCAGAACCAGCCACACAAGGAGTGTGCTCATTGAAAGTCACATTGGCTGACTCCTCAACAATTCTAGTTCTGAGATTGTATACTCTATAAGCTTTAGCTTGAGAAGAGTATCCAATAAAGTGTCCATCATCTGATTTCTCAGCAAACTTGGCAATTTGATCTTTGGTATTCAAGATGGTGCAGGGACATCCAAATGACCTGAGAAAACCAATGAAAGGTTTCCTCTTGTGCCAAAGTTCATAAGGAGTCTTACCATGTGTCTTAACTACTAAAACTCTGTTTTGCACATAGCAAGCAGTATTAACTGCCTCTGCCCAGAAGGTGATAGGCAGTTTAGAGTCAGACAACATAGTTCTTGCAGCTTCAATAAGTGTCCTGTTTCTCCTCTCAGCAACTCCGTTTTGCTGAGGAGTCCTGGGAGCACTATATTGTCTTGTAATACCTTTTTCATCACAAAATGTATCAAGGATTTGGTTCTTGAATTCAGTTCCTTGATCACATCTTATGGTTTTGACCTTGTGATCACATTGATTCTCAACTTTTAAGATGAAATTCTTCAGAATCTCAGGGGTTTCATCCTTAGTTCTAAGGAAGAAGACCCAAGTGAATCTTGTAAAATCATCTGTGATCACCAGACAGTAAGAGGTCCTTCCTAAACTCATTACACTGGTGGGGCCAAAGAGATCCATATGTAACAAGTGTAGGGGAGTAGTGATGGAGTTCTTTTCCTTAGGCTTGTGAGATACCTTGTGTTGCTTCCCTTTCAGGCATGCAACACAATGATCATCACTTGTAAACTCTTTCTTTGGCATTCCAGTTACCAGATCATGTTTAATTAATTTATTCATGTTCTTAAAGTTTACATGGCACATTCTTTTATGCCATAGGAAAGACTCATCACTATTTGCTTTAGATAGAAAGCATGAAACTTCTCCAGAGGGAGATGTTTCTTGCAAATCCATCTTGTACATGTTCCCTTTCCTGGGGGCTCTGAGCAGGATATGCTCATGAGGAATGACCACACCAGGCTTGAGAACAATGCACTCATGCTCAGTAAAGAGCATGTTATGACTCTGATCACAAAATTGGGATACACTCAGAAGATTGTACCCAAGCTCCTTAACAAAGTTTACCTTCTCAATGCTGAGCTTACCATTTGTGACCTTGCCCCTTCCAGAAATGTAACCACCTTCATCTCCTCCAAAAGCAACTGGTCCTCCATCAATTCTCTCAAAATTATGGAGTAGAGACCTATTGCCTGTCATGTGCCTGGAACAGCCACTGTCAATTATCCAGACATTCCTGTTTGTCTTGAGCTGTTCCTGCACAAAGAAATGATTAGTTACATTTGGAAACCCAAGCCTTACTTGTCTTGGGCTCATTAAGAGTAATAGAAGGTAATGCAACAGTAATAGATCCTATGGTTGTACTATGGGGATCTTCAGCTGTTGTTGATGGAGAAACTTCAGTCATTTGGTCTTTCTTAGACTTCCACACCACCTTTGGAGTCTTGGACTTGACCTTCAAAACCTTAGAAGCTTTTGGAACTTCACAAGTTTTGATGACTGATCCTTCGGAAGAATCTACAGTCACTGCAGCAGACTTCAGTGCTTCGGAAGAACTCCTTTCTTCCGAGACCAACTTTGCTTCCGAAGGTAATTTTCCATTTACCTTCTTCTTTGATTTGGAGCTTCCGAAGGAAACAGACTTTCCTTCCGAAGCTTGAGACTTCTTGAGACTCTTTGAAGTCTTTGTTTTGGTCATGTGGACAGTACTTTTAGGATTGTATGGGCAATCCTTGGCAATGTGAGAAGTACTTTCACACATAACACAACATTTTCTTCTTCAAAGAAGTCTCCTTTTGAGAGCAAGACTGGCTTTGGTCACATCCCTTCTCCACCTTCATCTTGGTAGATGCTGAGACAGTTCCTTTGGGCTGTGAACTGTTCTTGGAGTTTGATGGTCCAGGCTGTGCAGCAGTGGTACACAGCAGCTCAGTCTTCTTCTTTGTACTGAGATGATTTGAACAAGAACCAGAACTCTTAGCTGAGGAGTTTGGTTGATGTCTTCAGTCCTTACTACCTTGAAACCTGCAGAGATAAAAACTTGTTTCTGCTTAGCATCAAAGTAGCCTTGATTTCTTGAGCCTTCTTTGCTTTCCTTTTGCTCTTCCTGATCAAGTTCTTTCTCTTGGACTTGGTCATCACAGTTGATTTCTTCTCCTCAGAAGGATAGTGGCCCTTGGAAGAATCCTCTTCTTCACTCTTCTCAGAGGAATTCTTCACTATCACTTCTTCATCATCCTCACTTACAGGATCTATGAGAGGAAGCTCATCTTCACAAGTTCCACACCTAGGAGATCTTACAGACAAGATTGTGTGTGGAGGAGCTATCTCATTTGATCCCAGTCCCTGTCTATTTTGATAACAAACCTTGTTGTGTAGGGATGAGGATATCATGTTCTTGAAGGTCTCTTCTTCAAGAACACTCTTCTCTGCCTTGGCTTTGCTGATCACAAGCTCAGCCTGGCACTCAGTCAACTTAGTGATGAGATCTTGGATCTGAGTTCTAAAATCTGTATGTTCATGTTTTAGTACTGAAATGGTTTTCTCCAAGTCCTCTATCTTTAACTTGTAATCATTTTCAGACTTTCTAAAATCAGATTTTAATATGTTTAATGACTCAAGATCAGATCTCATCTCTAGGTTGTAGGACCTGTATCTATTTACTTTAGCAATGCATTCAGGGGAGCAAAGATGTTCCAATACCTTGGCTTCATCATGGTCAGCCATCAGTGCTTGGTTTGGAGAAGCATCCTCCACCTGAAAACTCCAGTCAAAGCCTCCCTCTTCAACAGCAACAGCAGCATGTTGCTTTGTCTTCTCAGCCTGAGGGGCTTTGTCAGTGTAGTTTGGTCTGGGTTGTGTTTGGCCCCCATTTGCTTTAGGTGCCTTACACTCCCTAGCAAAGTGACCCATAAGGTTACAGTTGTAACACTTAACTTTGCTTTTATCCAGCCCAAACTTACCACTGGTAGCATTGCTTGGAAATCTTCTTCCTGTCCTCTTGTAGAACTTCTTGGCTCTGTGAGTGAGGAGAGCCATCTGCTGAACTATCTCCATGTATTCCAGGTCATCTGGATGGATACAGTCCAGGTCTTCAAGAGTGAAAAGATAATTCCCACAGCTTTCATCTGCAGACACAAAGGCTTGAGAAGAACTTGTCTCTTGGAATGGGCTTCCTTGAGTAAAGTTCTCCCTTGGTGTCTCCGGGAAGGTGATGAAAGGACCCTTTTGTGAGTTGTCAGGGTAGCATATGAGATGATGTTGGGGTTCTATGCTGTCCCTTTCAACCACATGAAGGGCTGAACCCATTTGATTATTGGAGTTGCCAGATGAACCTTGCATGTTCATCTCCATCTGGTATCCACTGAGAATCCCATACAACTCTGTAAGAGTAAGAGTCTTAAGGTTCTCAGTCCTCTTGATCACCACACAATAGTGTGTCCATTGCCTAGGAAGTGAGGACATGAACTTCCTTACAATGTCCCTGTTCTCAAGAGGAACTCCTCCATCCACTAGGGTATCCACAATCTCAACATACTTGAAGTATTGTTGAGTCATGGTTTCACCTGCTTTGAAGGTGAAATTCTCAAACTACTGCTTCAGAAGATCTTTCTTGTTCTCCTTGGCTTCAGAGGAGCCTTCATACATCAGCTTCAGTGCATCCCACAGCTATTTGGCTGTCTTGCACTTCTTAAAACCTCTGTATACAGAGTTTGGGAGAGCAGTCTGAAGAGCAGTCATGGCCTTCCTGTCAATCTCTACTTTTTTTCTATCTTCATCTGAGTAGTTGGCCACATCTTTAGGAATCATACCAGCACCAGTAGCAGAGGGGGTGCTGGGTATGAAAGGTCCATTCTCAACAGATTCCCACATTCTTGAATCAAGAGACCTGATGAAGCCTTCCATCCTCATGCACCAGGTGTCAAAATCATCAAGAGTGATCAGTGGGGATTTGTTCATGGTTCCAGTCTCCATATCAGTCTTTGAGATGGAAGCCATTTGAAGAGTTTAGCTTTTGTGTGTGTGAGGGATCTTAAGATGGTTAGATCTTATATCAAGAGCCTGGATAGCTCTGATACCAATTGCAGGACCGTTTAAGGGCTTAAACACAATTACAACACAACAACACAATGAGGAGACTAACTAAACTTAATCAAACAGTGAACTGGGTAACCAAAGGTGATACAAAGAACACAAGTAAAGCAAGAGACAGAACAAGAGAGTATGGGTTTCAAGGAGGCAGTATATTGCTTTCTCAAGTTCTTTTACAAGTGTTACAAAGCATAAAGAAAGATACAAGAACTTGAAATACTTATACTACAACCTACAGCCGGCTATACTTTGAAAGCCAGTTGGATACAATTGACTAGACACTAACAAAATCAATTGTAGGATCAAAAGGCATATCTGCCTTTTGACCTTGTGACTATGACATGCCATAGCTCACATCCTTATACATTACAAAAAGGATAAAGTACATGAAGTGGAAAGTTACAGACTCAAGACCTCAATGTACAGTTACCAAAAGCAAGGCCCTTTTCACCAACTCATGTAAGTTGGTGACTTTACAGAGATGCAGCGGAAAAGGTGCTTTATGGAACAGTACATCAGATAAAGCATGTGTACTAAAAGTCTTCGGAAGAAATCTGTCTTCATAGGTTGAAGCTTCGGAAGACTTTGTCTCTGAAGCTTCGAAGACTTCATGTTTGGCTTCGGAAGATATTGGTCTTGGCTTCGGAAGATTTTACACTTAGAGTATTTTCTAATGCTTTGTGTAAAACTTCCGAAGCATTCTTCACTTCAGTACTTGGTGCATGTTGCTGAGACACTTAGGCTGTTTTGGGTTGCATCAGACTTCAAGAATCCTTACAGGTTGCATCAGACTTCAGGAATCCTTACACATACTTATGTCCCCTGGATAATAGAAGTGTTTTCCGAAGGTTAATTGGCTTCGGAAGAACAAGTTCTTCCGAAGCCACTTATACTTCGGAAGAGGCTTCTATACTTCCGAGGCTTTGAGGACTTCTGTACTTCGGAAGTTGACTTCAGATCTTTCTTTCTAAGTCTTGATCTTCGGAAGTAGGTTCTTTGTCTTCGGAAGTTGGAGTTTTCCTTCGGAAGTGTGTTTTACACTTTGTCTTCGGAAGAGCTCATTCTTCCTTTGAAAGTTCCATACTTAGCTTCGGAAGTCCTTTGTTTGTTGTACCAAAATCTTCTAAGTGACTTGGTTTTGGTTGCACCAGTCTTTCTAGATCCAACACGGGCAAATGTTTTAACTGTGGGGAAACTGGTCATATGAGCAGGGATTGTAAGAAGCCGAGGGCTGAGGGTTCCGAGGCGAAGAGGACGGGAGGTGAAGGACCAAGGGCGAGTGCCAGGGCATTCACCATGACACAGGAGGAAGCTAGGACGGACCCTGATGTTGTGTCCGGTACGTTTCTAGTGAACCAAACTTTAGCTTCTGTGTTATTTGATTCTGGTGCTAGTAAGAGTTTTATTTCTGCTGCTTTCTGTGCTAAGCTGCCTGTTAGTAGTAGACCTGTTGATGCACCCTTTGATGTAGAAACTGCCATAGGTAAGTCTACCAGGATTTCTGAGATGATAGAGAATTGTGATGTGGAACTTGAGGGTCATAAGTTTCCTGTTAGACCGTTCGTGATGACCTTAGGTGGTTTTGATTTGGTTCTTGGGATGGATTGGTTGGCGGAATTCGAGGCGAACATTGTGTGTCGCAAGAAGATGATTCGTTTGACAGCGCCTGACGGTAGTTCAGTGACAGTTTATGGTGATCGGGTTACTACTATTCCGAAAGTGATCTCTATGGCTGTGGCGGGAAAGTGTATGAGGCGTGGATGTAGTGCCTACTTGGCCTATGTAAAGGATGTGGATACGCCAACACCATAACTAGTCGATGTACCGGTTGTGTGTGACTTTCCAGACGTGTTCCCAGAGGACTTACCAGGGGTGCCACCTGACAGAGAGATTGAATTTCAGATTGATCTGATACCGGGTGCCCAACCTGTCGCCAAAGCACCGTATCAGTTGGCTCCGACCGAGATGAAAGAATTGATGGAGCAGTTGCAAGAGCTGCTTGATAAGGGGTTCATTAGACCGAGTATCTCTCCTTGGGGTGCTCCGGTATTGTTTGTGAAGAAGAAAGACGGTAGTATGAGGATGTGTATTGACTACCGTGAGCTGAACAAGTTGACGATTAAGAACCGATACCCCTTACCGAGGATAGATGATTTGTTCGATCAGCTTCAGGGTGCCAGTTGGTTTTTGAGGATAGATCTTCGATCTGGTTATCATCAGTTGAAGGTGAAGGAACAAGATATCACTAAAACAGCTTTCTGCACGCGCTATGGTCACTACGAGTTCCTCGTCATGTCTTTTGGTTTGACCAATGCACACCAGCTGCTTTTATTGATCTGATGAACCGTGTGTGTCGGCCGATGCTGGATAAATCAGTGATTGTGTTTATTGATGATATCCTGATTTATTCGAGGAGCGAGATTGAGCATGCCGGTCACATTCGGGAGGTTCTGGAGACATTGAGAAAGGAGAAGTTGTATGCTAAATTCTCCAAGTGCGCGTTCTGGTTGCGCGAGGTTCAATTCTTGGGTCACGTGGTGAATCCCGACGGGATTATGGTGGACCCGGCGAAAGTGGAGACGGTTATGCAATGGAAGTCGCCGAAGACGCCATCCGAGATTCGTAGCTTCTTGGGTTTGGCGGGCTACTATAGAAGATTTATCCAAGACTTCTCTAAGATTGCTTCTCCACTGACTAAGTTGACCCGAAAAGAGGTAAAGTTTGTATGGGGTCAGGCTCAAGAGAAGGCGTTTGAAGAATTGAAGGCGAGATTGACTCAAGCTCCTGTTCTGTCATTACCCGATGGAAGTGAAGATCTGGTGGTTTATTCCGATGCTTCTTACTTGGGGTTGGGGTGTGTGTTAATGCAGAGAGGAAAGGTTATAGCCTATGCATCCCGACAGTTGAAGGTTCATGAGGTCAACTATCCTACTCATGACTTGGAGCTAGCAGTTGTGGTCTTTGCGTTAAAAATTTGGAGGCACTATCTTTACGGGACGAAGTGCACCATTTTCACTGACCACAAAAGTCTGAAGTACTTCTTCGAGCAGAAGGATCTGAACATGAGGCAGAGACGGTGGTTGGAACTCATAAAGGATTATGATTATGAGATCCACTACCATCCGGGCAAGGCCAATGTGGTGGCTGATGCCCTTAGCCGGAAAGAAAGGCCCGAGCCGATTCGGGTGAAAGCATATCAACTGATCATGACCTCTGATGTAATGAAGCAAGTCAAAGAGTTTCAAGACGAGGCACTGAAAGAAGATCATCTTAACTCTGAAAGAATGAGAGGTCTGGTCGCGGAATTGGGTGAAAACACACTCGGTGTTAGAACCCGATTCGATCGTGTGTGGATTCCTCGTTTTGGGGGTCTACGGGTGAAGATCATGGATGAAGCTCACAAGACTCGTTACTCCATTCACCCAGGTGCCACGAAAATGTACCAAGATATGAAGAAGGATTATTGGTGGCCGGGTATGAAGCGTGATGTGGTGGAGTATGTGAGTAAGTGCCTTACTTGCTTGCAGGTGAAGGCCGAGCATCAAAAGCCGTATGGGAAAATCCAACCTTTGGACATACCGGAATGGAAGTGGGAGCACATCACCATGGATTTCATTACGAAGCTGCCGCGTACCCCGAAAGGGTACGATGCCATATGGGTGATAGTTGACCGTTTGACGAAGAGTGCTCACTTCCTACCGATTCGCGAGACATATTCATCTGAGAGGTTGGCTGATCTGTTCATCAAGGAAATTGTAACTCGTCATGGTGTGCCGGTGTCCATTGTGTCGGATCGCGACACTCGGTTTACATCCAAATTTTGGAAGAAATTCCACGACGCTATGGGGACGAGGTTACATATTAGCACGGCTTATCATCCCCAGACGGATGGTCAGTCAGAAAGGACCATTCAGACACTGGAAGACATGCTTCGGGCATGTGTGATTGACTTTGGTGGAAGTTGGGATGACCACCTACCGTTAGCCGAATTCTCATACAACAACAGCTATCATGCCAGCATTGGTATGCCTCCATACGAGATGCTATAGGGTAGGAGATGCAGAACACCCGTTTGTTGGGGTGATATTGGTCAAAAGGAATTGGGGAGCGTCGAGGTAATCGATGCTACGACCGAGAAGCTTGAGAAGATTAAAGCCTTCATGAAGGCAGCCAAAGATAGACGAAGTCGTATGCTGATAAACGACGCAGGCCGATTGAGTTCCAGGTGGGTGACCGGGTTATGTTGAAGGTCTCACCTTGGAAGGGTATCATTCGCTTCCGAAAGTGGGGCAAATTGAGCCCAAGGTATATAGGCCCTTTCCGAATTATTGCTCGAGTAGGAGAGGTGGCCTATAGACTAGAAATACCGGATGAGTTAAGTGGAATTCACCTGACATTCCATGTATCTCATCTGAGGAAGTGCTTGGCAGATGAAGATATGATTGTTCCATTGGAAGATATCGAAGTAGATGAACGGATCAAGTATGTGGAGCAACCAGTGGCAATCATCGACCGAAAGGAGAAAAGGCTGAGAAATAAAGTGGTTCCTCTTGTGCGTGTACAGTGGCAGCACAAGAAGGGATCCGAGTCAACGTGGGAGACTGAGGAAGAAATGAGACAGCATTATCCACGTTTGTTCAAAGAATAATATGTTTTGAGGACGAAACCTATTTATGGGGGTGAACTTGTAACACCCGGTTATTTATTATTTTGAAGCCGACGAAGGAAGAAAAAGAAATAAAGTCCAAAGTCGAGGGACCAAACTCGCCAACAAAAGAAAGTCGGGCGAGTGAGAGTATATAAGGGAGAGGGCAGCCCTTACCCTATCCCCCATACTTACAAATCAGCCATCTAGAGAGGAGAAGAGGGAAAGAAGAAGAAAAGAGGAAAAAGGGGTCGGTTCGGGTGGTTGGGGTTGCCAAACTCGTTGTGTAGCAAGCCCAATCGAAGCCCTTGTCGTTGTGCTTGTTTGTGTGAGTTCTAGGACCCCACTTTTACTTGTTTTCAACCGATTTTGGGGCTGGAAAGCATCAAAAACCCATTTTTGTATGTGTGTGTGTTTGACCCATTTGGGTGTGATGTGTGTGATGCGTTTAGAGTATGTTTCCGGGCTTGTGTGTGTTTGTATGGTGTTGTGGTATGCATTCCTAAGGTCTAATGGTTAATTTAGGCTTAGAATGGGTTTGGATGAGCTTGGAGGCCGAAAATGGCAGATTGGGTTCGGGATGAACTCCATTATGCATCAGCTAGGGCTAGGCGACCGAATGGAGGCCATACGGCCGATTGAGAGGCGATTGAGGTTCATTCGCACGATTGGGATTCATTCGCACGATTGAGGGTTCAATCGCACGACTAAGGGTTCATTCGCACGATTGGGAGTCCAGTCGCATGGGGAGTCATACGACTGAGGATCAAGTCGCATAGGTGCTTAGTCGCATGAGTCCATTCGCAAGAGGTCAGTCGCATAGGTGTTCATTCGCATTAGTTCCATCCGCATGAGGTCCATACGCACGACTGGATGTCCATTCGCATAGATGTTCATCCGCATGAGTCCAATCGCATGAAGTTCAGTCGCATGGAGGCCATGCGACTGAAGGGTGTCCATACGCACGAATAGGGCTGTTGCACCCGAAGGAAAGTGTAGTTAGACTTCTGACTTTCGGGGGAAAGTGCAGATGTAAGTTTGACGTAAAGGTTCCCGTAAGAGCATGTAAGATAACTGTTATGGCCTTAGAAAGCAAGTAGGGCATAATGATGATGATGTTGCATGTTTATGCATGATGCATGTTATGTATGTATGATGTTGCCCTGTATGACGTGATGTTGGTGCATGTTAATGTTCCTTAGTACGATGTATGTTTATCTTTCCTATGGCTTTACGTGTTATGATAATGAATGAAATGAAGTATTATGTAACGTAAAGTGGAAAGAAATGAAAAGTCTTGCATGTATCGGACATCGGGTCCTTCTTTGTGATCGACCATTTATGTAGAACCTCTACCGCTTACCTCTAGTACTGCGGCATACGCTCAGCTGTTCAATTATTGACTTCGGCCCAAGATTGTTCGGGGTGTAGCATATGGTATTGGTACGGATGATATCTGATGCGCAAGTAAAGTTATATTGAACGAACGAATGAATGGATGAATGAAGGAGATAATAAAGATATTATCTATGCGTACGTATGATGTGTGATCATGCAAAAGTAACGAATGGTTTTAAATGAAAGTAAAGTATGTTTTATTATAAAACTAGAACTCACTCGGCAACGCTGACTTTTTATATGTTTTCCAGTTGGCAGGTAATGTTTGCTGAGGATGGCATCGCGAGGCTACTCAGCTCTTTTGGGATGGCATCCATTTATAAGGCTTTTGTGATATAATGCAAACATGTATTTTGTAATCGGATAATGATGTATTATTTGGCAAAAGTGTTTATAATGAAATGAGATGTCATTTTTGAATGTTTCCGCTGCAATATTTTCATGAGACAAATGTAATTATATGTTTTATGCGCGATGAACAACCAACTTAAGCGTTCCGGGAACGGGGCCTTACAAGTTTATAATCTATAAAAATAATGACAAAAATAATACAAAATGATATAAAACGTAAAACACAATGATTAATACACATAACAAATTATGTAAAATATATGACATAATTAACTGATATTTGACACAATGAACATATAAAACACAATAAGCTGACGTATATGACACAATGACCAAAATGCACTTCTATTTAAAAAATAAAAAGGACACGCGTCAAGACCACAATCATTTTTAGGCTTTTTAGATTAAACATTCTTTTTAGTATAAGCCTACCCCATGTAATATTCTCAGCAAACAATTACCATGTGTTGTGTTCTTAGTAATATGGTTTCAAAAAAATTATTTCATGTCAATTTCCATAAACTTTTCCAATTCTTTTTTGGAAACAATTTTTTAAAAAAGGTAATATTTACCTGTGTTATATAACATTATACTATTATTATTATTAAATATATGTACAACAATTATTCTTTTTTTATTGTTCTTTCACTGTCAAAGACATTTGAGAATTCTATGAAATGACTTGTTCTATGATTAAAGAGTTCACGTATTCTGTATGAAGAATTTTCTTTACTTCTTCATTATACAAATAATTATTTTCTTCAACTCATTTCCCAATGTATTCAATTACAATATTACATACACTTTGATTTAATTTTTTTAATGATAAACCTTAATATTGTCATTTTTTGTCCTGCGATCATAACCTTCACTTTGTTTATTTTTTATTTATGTATACTAGTTTATATGTTATTACTCAACTATCAAGTTCTTGTTCAACAAGACATCATCAATATCAAAAGTAACTTTCTTAAAGGATCCCGACATATCACGGTGATTATACATTTAGGGTTCGTGTGATTTGTTTATGGAGGTAGCCAATGTATAACAATTCGAAAAAAACTTACTCTATTGTAGTTGATGTGGAGGTATGGTCTTGAAGCAATGACCATGCTCTGGATTTCTGGGGACAATCTATGCAGATACCTCTAAAACCTCAAGGAAGGAGGGTTGACCATGTTGGGACAAAGTGTAGCAAGCTCATAAGAGCGAGTAGTGTATGCCTCGATCTCCGAACTCGTCATCTTCAGGTTCCAAAACTCCATTTCTAGCTTCTGCACCTCGTCACGGGAGCAGTATTTTTCCTTCATTAAGTTTTTGAAATCCTCCCAGGTGGTCTGGTTAGCGATCTCCACACCCAACATTTGTACATGGGTGTTCCTCCAGGACAGAGCAGCTCCGTCCAGGGTGCTAATGGCGTACTTAACCCGACTTGCCACCGGGCAGTTGCACATCTCGAATACGGATTCGAGTTTTTCAAACCATCTTAGGAGTCCTACGGCTCCTTCCACTCCCGTGAATGGATTTGGTTTGCAGTCCATAAAGGACTTAAAAGTACAGACCCCTTGACCTGCAATAGATTAAGATCAGGACTTTGGAATTCTAATGAATGTTATAGCTTAACAAGACTGACGGAACGTTAACGTCAGGAGTGAATTTGGTATTGCTTACCGATTGGAGCGGCCTGTGGATTAGGATTGTGGTTTGCCAGTGCATCAGCCACATGCTGATTGATAATGCGGTTAGTTCCACTGGAGTCATATTAATTGTACCACGACTACGTCCGCGTCCACGTCTAGACATTCTTAACAATCACAACATACAAAAATAAGTAATATGCAACATATCAACTTCATTTAAGTACAAACAATTTAAAGAATTTAGCACACACACAACTAATGGTTTCAAATAATAATTTCTAATTAAAAAAATTGTAAGTACGTCTACAATAAATCAAACCAAATACTAAAATCCAAAAACATCAGTCGCATGGGAAACAACCCTTCCCATCTAGGTGTGAAAATAAACGAAAGTCTGATGAATAAAGAAATGAATAGACTAGAAAATCAATGAGAGTCAATGGATCTCGTGTTGTTTTCCGGCTCCTCCTCAGGCTCTTCCTCGGGATCCTCCTTCGGTGCCTCCTCTGGCTCCTCCTCAAGGTCTTCTTCAACCGGCTCCTGCACTACGTTCAGTGCGTTGACTTGACCCTCCAGGTTCTCGAGTCGTTGTTCATACGCCGCCATGTTTCCTTCACCACCATCTATACACTCGATTAGATCAGCGACACGGCCCACATGATTGTTATGACGATCAACCAACACGTTGAACAATCTCTTTAATTCCTTGATTTCTTCGGCTGATTCCCGCATCACTTTCTCAACGCCCTGTTATCGTCCCACAACTCGGCAACACGCCTACGCTCGATATGTAGAGTGGCTGCCATAGCAGCCATGGCCTGCTCGGGAGGACAGTTAAAGGGAGGTAAGGTAGGGGCATCAAGGTTTCTAGCCGGGGTGGACCTAGTATGAGGCCGACTTTCAAGAGGTAGGGAAACGTTCTTCTCCTGAATTAAACTAGTCATGTATTGAGGGTAGTATTCCTACTTGTGAACTGGTGGGTATTGTGGTAAGGCAAACAGATGGTCATAATCGAACTTCTCATTATTGTTATGACGCATGGGCCACTCGTACGGACCCGTCGGTGGAGGTATAGAATCATAATAAATGGGTCTCTTTCCCCGAGAAGAAGCTGAAGGTGCAGACGAAGATGATGCCAGTCCTGCAAAGAACCGCTCACAGGAATGAGCAACAGCAAGCAATCCAACAAGTAAAGCAAATAGGCAAGACCAACTAATGAAGCTAAACGTGTCTATGTGTGTCTAACTAAGGCATCAGGCTATAGTCTAAATGCAATGCAAATTTATTTTAGTTCGCTATAACCATTGGCTCTGATACCAATCTGTCACACCCTAAATTTCCACAAACGGGGTATTACCGTTAAGTGCGTAACATACCAGGATCTCAGCCACTAGTTACACCAAACGACATATTAATTACAAAACATAATTGCTCGTTAATATTAGAAATTCCCAAAAACAGAGTTAATAACGTAAACGTGAAAATAATTTCGGAAGTGTAATAATTCATGATTCAAATGGCGTGACACGCGCAAACCAATTAAAAGTAAAATGTAGAAAATATAAGTTGTTCATTTGACCTAATAATGATGAATGCAGTGGTGAGATGACCCTAACCGTGCGCACCTTAAAAACCAGAAAACATGCTAAAGTATCAACACAAGGTTGGTTAGTTCATAGGTTTTGATAAACAGTACATAAAGGAAAACGGATCCAGTAAACAAAGTAATATCAGTAGATAGCTAGTCTACTTAATAAGTTACATAGTGTATGAAGTTCGCAACTGAAGCTGACAATGTAAATGAAGGCCTCGGTTGTGGTTACCAAGCCACAACAACAGAAAATAGGTCAATTAAACACCCGTTTGACGTGCAGTCGTGCTAGCGCGACTAGCCTGGGTGAGATTTGTCAAACCCAGTAGATCTACTCAGAATTACCTCACTAAAATACATAAATTAACGGTTCGAGGATGAGGACTTATGTTGGTATAACACTAGTAAACAAGTGATAATTACAATAATACTGATCTAATGAAAATACATTTAGAACACATGTTTCTTTCCACCAAAGAATACAAGTAAAGTGGGACTGAGAACTCACATTGAATGCACAACGATAAGCAATTAAAATCTCAAAAGATTTGGTTTCCGATTAAACTGAACGTACATTTAATATATAATGAACATTAATTATTAATTATGAACATAAGAATTGCACGTTTTCGCATATCACGACTCGGTTATGATGCCAGATATTGATATTTCCCCATTCACAAATAACACATTCAAGCACAAACTCACACCCAATGAAAGAAACCTGGTTATACGTATAAAAGTACACTTTAATTACATGACCTATTTATAATAAAACCCATACTTATAAATAGCACATAATCAATTTATATTAATGTACTATAGCCAACTATAACCCCCTTAGGTAATTTATACACCTACGCATTCATACCCTAACATAAAATAGGCAATGGATTATATATATTTTATAAAATTCATACTCATAAAATTATGCATAACATACAAACCCACATGACCGATAGTTAACACATAATATACATGCACATCACCCCTTGGAAATATATACACACGTGAACATAGGCCCAATGCATCAACCTAACAACCTAACAATCACTAGCTAAAGACCACACGTATGCGGCCATCAAAACAGCCACAATAACAAGGGTGAACATAAAGTATACACACACTCATAACCTATACCAAACCGGCTCGATCACCCTGTAACACAACAAGAACACCCACCACAAACCGAACACGGTCGCACGCAAAGACCTGAGATGAACATACCATCACAACCGAAACCGTAACCGCGACCAACTCTCAAAACGAATGAAGTAACATACCTGCATTTTAGGTTGATCTTAAGGGTTGGTTTGTATAATTTACACTTGGGTCCTCCTAGTTTCCATAATCTGCATTTTAGGTTGAATTTGTTTAATTAATTTTAAGTTAATTGCTAATTATTATTATTATTATTATTTTCATTTAATAATAACAAAATTTATTAATAATAAGAAAAATATCGGAGAGACTTTAGATTACGAGAACGATGGTAACCTGAAAACACGAGTTGTCACAAGATGGTTGCTTAATTTTCACGAAACGTCAACATGATTGTTCAATATCGGTCAATCATCCACAAAATTGTTCAATATTGGTCCTTATTTAAATAAAAATAATGTAGCATCCAATACTCAATTCTCACATACGTAGACTATTTAACCTTTTAGAAATGTTACGTTGTGTTCCCGAGTCTCATTTAACGAGAGAAATGAAAGGAAATGAACGAAAAGTGAAAAATAATTGTGTTCCCGAGTTTTTTTAAGGAGAGAAATGGAAGGAAACAAAAAAATTTTGTGTTCCCGAGTTTTTTAAAGGAATGAAATGGAAGAAAAATTTTCAATAATTTTCACTTATAACTTTCCTTCCAAAACGGAAGGAAATGGGAAGAAATGAAATGAAACACATAAAATTCTTAATTTCTTTTCATTTCTTTCGAACTCTGGAACATGAAAATTTAAAATGTCTTCTCTTTTCTTTTCATTTCTTTTCTCTCCTTAATTTCATTTCTCTTCATTTCTTTTCCCTCGTTAATTTCCTTTCACTTCTTTTCTTTTCTTTTCTTTCGTTTATTAAACTCGAGAACACAGCGTTAAAGCACAAGAAAAGGGATTGTTTATTAAAGTTCGGTTGAGTTGGGTAAGAACTAAAATGCTAAAAATCATTACTATTTTACTTTGATTTATTGCAGTTATACAAAAATCATATAACATCATAAAAAAATTTGATAGGTCTGCAACGTGATGCCATAATCTTGTATTATTTGTATAGGATATAAAGACTACTTCTATATAAATAAACTTATTATTCACTTCTTTTCTTTTCTTTTCTTTCGTTTATTAAACTCGAGAACACAACGTTAAAGCACAAGAAAAAGGATTGTTTATTAAAGTTCGGTTGAGTTGGGTAAGAACTAAAATGCTAAAAATCATTACTATTTTACTTTGATTTATTGCAGTTATACAAAAATCATATAACATCATAAAAAATCTGATAGGTCTGCAAGGTGATGCCATAATCTTGTATTAGTTGTATAGGATATAAAGACTACTTCTATATAAATAAACTTATTATTTATGATATAAGAAAACTAACTGTTAAAACTTATACAAAAATAAAACAAATTAAAAGTAATTTATAAATTATCTAGTTTTAAATAAATAATACAATTTTTAGAACGACAACTTACAAACTTATATACGGGGCTCAAACCATTGACTTCAATTAATGATTCACCACAACTTTAAGGAGGCGTTCAAAATGTTTTGTGAAGAAATAAAAATTTGAATTAGATTGAATGAAATATTATTGAAATTAATAAGGTGTTTGGTTGGTCAATTTTAAGTGGAATTGAAATATTAATGTTGAACTTTTTATTAGATTCTTAAACATTCCATAAATAATGGAAAAAATGTGAATTTCAATAAATGTGAGAAAAAATTTTCAATTCTAATTATATTCGTTTACCAAACAAACATGATTTTGGATGAAAAAAGTTTCAATTCCAATTTCAATTCTTAAGAATTTATGTGAACCAAACGGGAGTTAAATAATTTTGTCATTAGATTAAATCCCCAACCCTAAATAGGTTGTATGAACCTTGTCAACTCGGTTTGTGACTGGCTGTTGTAATGCCAATGAATGGCCCTATTCGCTTGCACTCATTGACTTAAATCTCCATTATGCACTCACAACCTCTCCTTATCTCTTTTGTGTTTTACACCTACTGCTACTACTACGGTCCGTAATGCAGCACCACGGAACCACCAACAGACTCATAAGCTCTCAACAAAACCATCACCACCACTTGGGTTTAGAAAACTCCTTACACAAAGACCTATACATTAAATGGTAGATTGCACACAACAAGTATATTTTAGCCTTTTAAGCCACAGAACAAACCATCAATAAAAACTTGGAAACAATAGAAGCCACGGGTTGGGATCAAAACTCGTTCGGCCTAATGAACATTATTTTAACACGACTCATTCTGACTGGTTATCCTGTCCGGCCCATCCGTTTTGGCAAGTATAAACATGCTAAATGGAAAGTCAACCCGACCGCTTTACTACATTTTATATAAATTCTTTTATTTGACGGTACCGCCTAGAACTAGATTAAAATATTACTTAGGCCAATAAAAAAAACACAATAATTTTATAATTTAGGTTAAGGAAAATTAGAATATTTAATAAGATGAATTAAATGAAAATACATAAATTCACATACTATTTAACTTTATGATGTCAACAAAAATAATAATAATAATAAATGAATGAATGAATAAAATTCATTATATAAAATAAAGAGTTAGTATCATGTGAGCGAAGCTCTTGCCTCTTGAGTCTTTTTGAGTGACCACCATTCATGTATGCTACCTTATCCTCCCCTTCTCTTTTTCCTACACTCTCTCAAAATGTCACCAAAACATCATTCTTCATACTCCACCGTACCAGTTTGCATTCAACCAATCTTCTGAAGTCCGCAGTACCTTCAAACTCGCTCTGTTGCGCGGCTAGACGACAAATTAGATCGTATGAAGATGAAGACAATGATGATCAACATGATGGCTACAATGAAGATATAGCAATTCTGGAGTTCTACACTCAAGTTGTCAAGGAAGAAGCACTTTTGGTTAACGCACTTGTGGACGACCAACAACTTCAGCTTCTCATCTTCAAGGTTGCTTACTTCCATCTTGTCTCAGTGTTATATTTAATAATAAATCATAATATACACACACAAACAACCTACTAACCACACACCATTGTCCATTGACACATTACACGGGCTCTATGGGTCATATGAGCAATATAAGGTGTCATATGAGTGTTACACTGAGTAATCATACAGCCCATAATGTTATTATTATATACGGTCAAAATGATCAGTTGGTGTTCTTACAAATCATATGGGATGTATAAGTGTTTTTTTGCTGTCGCTGCTTAATTGGTTATTATTTGATATGTTATATGGTGTAGGGATTCTCATCGAGTTTGAGCTCAGGAACTTGTTTTGACCCGACAAAGAGTATTCTTCCGGCAAGAGCAGTTATACAATGCATCGATCGAGTTAAAGGCCCTTTTGATCCTTCCAATATCGACTATATTGAGAAGAACCTTCAAGTTGAAGCATTTAAAACACTTGTTCAGAAAATAAAAGACGTCCGATCCAATGTTCAATCCTGAGTCAATTCCCAAATGTATGTTTACCTAGTGTGTAATGCAGACATGCTTAATACATTTAAAAATCTAATTGCTATAGTTTGTATAGTACTACCATGAGATCCGATAAACAAACAAACATACATAATAAAGTCTCACTTGAATAACCATGTGATCCAATAAATCATTAAAAAGCCAGGTTTCCTTGCAAAACTTGAACGGGGACTTGTATATGACATAATCACATGTTTTGTAACCCGAAAAATGATGTTAAAGTAGACACAGGTTATATCGACCCATCTAATAGCTTGAAGCATCTTAAAGTTTTGATTTTTTTACAAGAAGATCAAATATTTTGGTTTTATTTGAAACAAATATACGTCTTCAGTGCATAGGATGTCTAATGTGAGCGTCATAAACCATATTGATCTTGTATGTAGAACAACATAACTCGTATTGATAGACTATATACTGCTCAGTAGAAAGAATGTCAACCTTGTAGATCGAATAGATGTCAACTGGTGGCAAGGTAAATGTGTATCGAAAGGACTGTATAGATGATCAAGAAGCGTTATTGGTTTATGTCAAAGCGCCTATATAGACAAATATGTTCAAAGTGAAATATTCCAAGAGATGCACCATTCAAACATCTCATAGCATAGCATTAAGACTCATTGTCCTATAGTTAGAGTTGAAAGAGCATACCCTTCGGGTATTAAATTATTATACATGTCATGCTTTTATAAGGCATGCTACTTCCATTGAGTAAGCATTACCAATAGATACATTGATAAAGAAAGTCACCTGATAGTTGTGAATAATATACTAAAGCACTTAAATATGACTAAAGATATAATATATGATGCTCTAGAGTCTAGATGAAGATCTTGGTTAAATTGTTACATATGTACAGTTCCAAAAGTGTCCAAGAGACATTATCCTCGATTAAGGTTGTGGTTGTGGTTGTGGAATAGTCGGACAAAGCTAGGTCTAAACCACAAAAATATGCCGAGAAAGGTGTACTTCACAGACCTTGTGATTGTTTATTAATCTTTACAGAAAATTTATTCGACCCATATATAATTTAAGTGGACGAGCTCATACATCCACTAAACCTATTCCTAACTCCACACGACTTCTTCAAAAAGAGACCTTGAACCCTTTTGTTATTTTGGTTTTTTACATGTTCCAACTAATGTGTTTGATGAACGCTATAGATCTATAACTTTTCTGCCATAAAGAAAACGTAATTTACTCTTAATCAACCTCTTACAAAAATCAATCATAAACAAAGACACTTGTTATAATTATCTTATATATTTTTATATTTCATAGATCCAATAGAAACTAGAGAATTTTTGACACTTAATGTAATATTTATTTAAACATTTTAAGTTATGACACTAGATATATTTCTTGGTTGAAGACCAACAAGTGTGTGTATGTAGATTAACTAGCATCCATTTTAACCATCTGAAATTATGTGGTGATATATCTCTTATCTACCCTTTTTATTTATTGTTTTACAAATACAAAGCTCCCTCAATATTAATATTTTGACAACTTACAAAATTTTTATAAAACATGATCATTAAAATAGGTCTATTCATGATTTTAGTTTGATACAAGAGTGAAGTTTAACTGATTTCTCCTTATTTTTTAAACTTGTATTACACACAGACAAGTGCAATCACAGCAAAGGTGATCATAAACTTTGTAATTATTTGGTTGTTAACCTGATTGGCTACCCATATGGGGTCAATGATGTAGAAATTGGCATGTAACATGGAAATGCACCAGACCAGAAGAGAGAAAATTCAGCACCAAAAAATGAAAGAGATCAAACTTGCACATAATATATATCAAATCACTGAGATGAAACATAACAAATCACATAAACTTGTTATGACAAATAATATGGTGACAGCATCAGAAACAGAATAATCCAGTTAGACAAAAAGAAATCCCTAACTTCAAAAGGATTTAATCCAGGTAAATTTTGACATCAATACCATTATCAATAAGGGATTGAACAACTGCTCTAATTTTACCTTCAAATTTATCACGTTCCCTCGGTGTATAAGAAGCTGTGTACACATCAGCTTCTCTAGCCCGGTCCGACAATATCCTGCCAATTGCCAAACAAGCAGGTATATCTGACCTGGATTTAAGTGCTGCTTTGATGTCTTTTGAGTTGGTCCCAGCAACCGCAACTTGTTTGCTTGTTACCCTGTGTGTAATTGAAGCTGAAACAAACCGTTTTGAGATGAAAACATCTAGTGTGAATGGCTCCATGTAAGCTATTGTACGTTGTTTGAACGATATGTGTTTGTTTGGATTCTTGGATTTCTTTTCTTTCTGGTAAGTATAAGGTCGACTGTTATCATCGTCCAAAAAATCCTCCACTCCAAAGAAGCTTCTTGGTCCAGAATGAGCCTATAGTTCCATTTTAGACAAAACAATCATTTAAAGTTTTCTGTAAATTTCAAAAAACAAATTCAAGCTAATTAATATACATCTAAAGCATATATTATTAGAGGTGCATATTTCAAACAATTCACTTATGAACGTGTCAGTTTGGGTTAAGTTCTATCTTTATCGGGTCAAACACCAAAAATGTAATTTAAGGTATAAAACCTCCTGATTGTTTTATCAAAAAAAAAATGAAAATTATACAAACTTTATAATCATTTATGATATTCATATAAAAGAATGTTGTGTAAAAGTAGTATTTTGGACCCATTTCAAATATTTTACTGTCTTAACCTCTAATGTTATTGTTTCAAAGTTCTAAAACCTACTGAACGAAATAAATCAGTATGTTCTAAAACCTCTAGCGTTATCATTTGTAGTATTTGTTGTTCCAAGTGCTTGTCAAACTAAAAACAACGCAAATTCTTTCTAACAAAAACAAAAGATCAAAATCAACATGTACCTGACCACCATGAATATATCTGGCGATAGCCTTCAGGCAGAATTTAGTCCTCTCACCTCCATGTATATATGACATAGAACATACGCGGTTCAACATGACTCGCAAACCCCAAACTAAATTAGGATATCTAGTCAATGCAAAGTATAAGTAACAAGTTAGCTTATTTTCTCTTCAATTGTATTGAAGTAAACAACTACATAAGAGCAAATGTCACAAATTTTGTAAACATTAATAACAACCCATATGTAATCTGTTACCAGTTTTAGAAACAACCAAAATCTATTCAAAAGTATTTCTGTAGCATCTACAATTTTTATGGAAATACAAAACTTAAGATGTTGGCAGCACAAATCCAAGACTGACAGAAGTTTGCCTCTACCAAGAAATGACAAGCAACATGGCAAAATACAATGATGATTGATGTATAAACAACCTCATCATCAGTGACGGATTCAGAAAATTAAAAGTGGGTCGGGTCGGGTCGGGTCGATTGAAACCACTACAACACAAAGCACAGTTGCTGATGCAAAGTAATTCAGCATAGCAATGTAGAAACAAATTGAATTCTGGCATAAAGACACCAAAACAACAATTCAAGACTAGCATCAGTTCTTATAAATCTTCGAAAACAACACAACTACAATCAAACACCTAAATGGCAAGTAAAACATCAAATAGAAACCCGTTTAAACCTATCAAAAATATGCAAACAAATACACTGAAGTGTCAAGTAGAAACTTATAGAAGATAAAAAATCAACGATTAAGATACGATATAAAAAACAAAATTAGAATCAGCAAAACAGTAGAAAAAGGTAAACTTACCAAGCAAAAAAGCATTGGTATCCTTGGTTTGTAGCTTTAGAAGTAGAAAAGAACGCTGGAACCGATTAGAAGAAATCGGTTAAAACCCTAGAAATGGATTGAGTTGAAATAAGAAAAGGAGGGATGGATGAATATATATATCTATATCTATTTTTTATTTTTGATTTATTATTATTGGGTTGAATTCATAAATTTAATGACCGATTTCGATTTGAAAGGGAGGTTTGGTTAGGGGGGTAGACGCATGATCGTGCGCCGCTCAATCGAGAGAAATCTAATCGTCATTCAGGACCCATGCTTGCGAATTTAAAAATTATTTTAGAGGTGTTTGGCCTAGCTTTTTTAACAAAACTTATAGTTTTTTAAATTTTTTTTACAAAATAAGCTCAATTTAGTGTTTGATTTAGCTTTTTAAGTTTATGCTTATTAGCTTATATATGCTAATTTGAAGAAGCTAACTTGAAAATGGTTTTTTAGTTTATTTGAATAAACTTATTTGTGTAAGGGTGTAAATTACTTATTTGTCCTCAAATGATGGTGGATTAATAATTATTAAAGTAACTTATTATTATAACCTTATGTTTTACTTAACTTTTTATATAAGTAATACTATTTACAAAATGGGCTCCCAACTTATAAGACTTTAAGCATTTTACTCCTTTAAACACAATCTTGTCTACATTATTGCGTCAATAGCGCTCCAAACACTAGTTAACCATTACATTTGATTTAAAAAGGCATTAATGAAATGATTTTTGTTTACATGACACCTAGGTGACATTTTAATTAAAAAACCACTACACGTGGTTTGATGTCCACTTCTATTCTTCTTAATTTAATGAGATAATCACATAAATAGTCTTTTTATTTTGCTTAGATTGCACGTTTAGTCTCCATGAACGAATAATTGCAAACTTAATCCCAACTTTTGTCAGATGGTTGTGAAAATATTTCTCACCGTTAATTTAGAAAGTATATATCATGTGACATGCATATGAGAGCTTTTATGTCTTTTCAAATAAGAAACCTTAACAAAAAAGTATTAGACCTCCAAAACACGTCGACTACTTGCATTCCCAGTTACCTTGACCTTCAAGATTCTTCGAACTCATCTTCTAGCAAGTCATCAATAGCTTGCATAAGTTTCAAAATCATCTTCTTCGACTCATCTTCTGATCAATATGTATTGGGTTTTAAGGCAATCAAACAATGAACTATTAGCATAGGAGATTTATGGTACATATTATGTTTATTCAAGCTGATTTTGGTTTAAAAAATTTGATTTTAAAAAACCCTAACCCTCCTTATCTTTCAATGTGCTATGTTAAATGTTCAAATGGATGCCCCCACTTGTTTTCTCTAAAGATTCCTTATGGTGCCTGGAATAAGATATAGATATGGTAGAGTTAGGTTTGTTGACTACTTGGATATTAATGAGTTTTTGGTGCAAGGAATTACTTTTATGATTGAGGAAATAGATTTAAACCATTTTTAGGAAAAAGTCTACTTTCACTTCAGAATACCAAAAAAAGAAAAAAAATAGATGTGGGTTTAGTACCTGTTGATGCTATTATTTGGGTAGTATGTTAAAGACAACTAAGTTATTGATTTGTTCATTGAGTATGGTGAGACTAGACTTACAAGTTATAACATTTCTTTACCTTTAATAGAAATTATTGTTGAGGAACTACAGGATGTATCATCTAAGACCATTAGACCTATTGGAGCTAAAAATAACGTTTCGCGAGGGTTACTCCCGAAATGGAAAGAGCGTGGTGATGAGGCTATCAATCTTGATGATGATCTTGAAAATACTGATGACAATGACCACACTGTTGATAAGACCAATGAAGTTGATGATGTAGAAGTAGACTTTAGAGACTATGATGCTTTTATTGATAATGGTGAAGAATTTGTAGGGAGAATCACACATGAATCTAATGAAGAATGTAACCAAGATGTTGATGATCTAGTTTGTTATCCAATGGGATATGATTTATTTGATAGTTTAACAAAAAATTCCGAGGAAGATTCTCAAACTACAAGATGTAGGAAATTGAAAGAACTAAGGCAAAGAAGGAAGCAACAAAATCCTGCTGGTGAAATATCATTATATGTTGGTCAAAATTTTGGAAATGCAATGAAGGTGAAAGAAAGAATCAGGACACATGCCATTGAAAGTAGACGAGAATTGGTATTTCTAAGAAATGACAAGAGAAGTATCAGAGCCATACGTCAAGTAACCCTATTCCATAAACCCTTTTAATTAACTTTGTTGTGAAAACTTACTAATCATTAACTTGGCTTGTGTTAGGGAAATGTGCCAACATACAAAGGTGTAAGGATTCTGTGGGGATTCCTATAAGTCTGATGCAGCCAAAACATTCAAAGTCTCTCTGCAAGCATGCATTAAAGAACTGAAGTAGAAATGCTTCGGAAGTTTTACACCATGCACTAGAAACATTCTAAGTGTAAATCTTCCGAAGCCAAGACCAATATCTTCCGAAGCCAAAAGTGAAGTCTTTCGAAGCTTCAAAGACAAAGTCTTCCGAAGCCAATTAGTGAAGACAGATTTCTTCCGAAGACTTTTAGAGATATGCCTTTATCTGATGTACTTTACCATAAAGCTGGACCACCTTTCCGCTGCAACTCTGTAAAGTCACCAACTTACATGAGTTGGTGAAAGGTCCATGCTTTTGGTAACTGTACATTGAGGTCTTGAGTCCATGCTTTCTACTTTATGTACTTTTATCCTTTTTGTAATATATTAAGATGTGAGCTATGGCATGTCATAGTCACAAGTCAAAAGGCAGATATGCCTTTTTGATTCTACAATTGATTTTGTTTGTGTCTAGTCAATTGTATCCAGCTGGCTTTCAAAGTATAGCTGACTGTAGGTTGTAGTATAAGTATTCCATGTTCTTGTATCTTTCTACATGCTTTGTAACACTTGTAAGAGAACTTGAGAAAGCAATATACTGCATCCTTGAAACCCAATCTCTTGTGTTCTCTTGTTCTGTCTCTTACTCATTACTTGTGTTCTTAGTATCATACTTATGGTTAATCCAGATTACTGTTTGATTAAGTTTGGTTAATCTCCTCTTTGTGTTGTTGTGTTGTAAGTGACCACCTTTCACCGGTCCTGCAATTGGTATCAGAGCATTTCAGGCTCTTGATATAAGATCTCACCATCTTAAGATCCCTCACACACACAAATACTAAACTTTCAAATGGCAGCCATTTCCAAGACTGATATGGAAACTGGAACCATGAACAAGTCCCTACTGATCACTCTTGATGACTTTGATACCTGGTGTATGAGAATGGAAGGT
This sequence comes from Flaveria ramosissima, assembly GCA_025215565.1. Taxonomy (NCBI): domain Eukaryota; kingdom Viridiplantae; phylum Streptophyta; class Magnoliopsida; order Asterales; family Asteraceae; genus Flaveria; species Flaveria ramosissima. Next base: position 45,944,304 of record CM046037.1, on the reverse strand, counting down.
TTCATCAGGTCTCTAGACTCAAGAATGTGGGAGTTTGTTGAAAATGGACCTTTCATACCCAGCACTCCTTCTGCTACTGGTGTTGGTATGATTCCCAAAGATGTGGCTAACTACTCTGATGAAGATAGGAAGAGAGTAGAGATTGACAAAAAAGCCATGATAGCCCTTCAAACTGCCCTTCCAAACTCTGTGTAAAGATGTTTCAAGAAGTGCAAAACAGCTAAACAGCTGTGGGATGCACTAAAACTGATGTATGAAGGCTCCTCTGAAGCCAAGGAGAACAAGAAGGATCTCTTGAAGCAGCAGTTTGAAAACTTCACCTTCAAAACAGGTGAAACCATGACTCAGCAATACTTCAGGTATGTTGAGATAGTGGATACCCTTGTGGATGGAGAAGTTCCTCTTGAAAATAGAGACATTGTAAGGAAGTTCATGTCCTCACTTCCTAGGCAATGGACATATTATTGTGTGGTGATCAAGAGGACTGAAAATCTCAAAACTCTTACTCTGACAGAGTTATATGGGATTCTCAGTGGTTACCAGATGGAGATGAACATGCAAGGTTCATCTGGCAACTTCAACAATCAATTGGGTTCAGCCTTGCATGTGGTTGAAAGGGATAGCATTAGAACCCCAACATCATCTCATATGCTACCCTGACAATTCACCAAAGGGTCCTTTCATCACCTTCCCAGAGACACCCAGGGAGAATTACACTCAAGGAAGCCCATTCCAAGAGACAAGCTCTTCTCAAGCCTTTGTGTCTTCTGATGAAAGTTGTGTTGAAGACCTGGATTGTATCCATCCAGATGATCTGGAATATATGGAAATAGTCCAGCAGATGGCTCTTCTCACTCAAAGAGCCAAGAAGTTCTACAAGAGAACTGGAAGGAGGTTTCCAAGCAATGCAACCAGTGGAAAGTTTGGCTTGGACAAAAGCAAAGTCAAGTGTTACAACTGTAACCTGATGGGCCACTTTGCTAGAGAGTGTAAGGCACCTAAAACAAATGGTGGCCAAGCACAAACCAGACCAAACTACACTGAGAAAGTCCCTCAGAATGAGAGCCAAACAAAAAGTTGTTGTTGCTGTTGAAGAGGAGGCTTTGCTAGGAGCTTTCAGGTGGAAGATGCTTCTCCAAACCAAGCACTAATGGCAGATCATGATGAATCCAAGGTATTGGAACATCTTTGTTCTCCTGAATGTATTGCTAAAGTTAATAGATATAGGTCCTATAACTTGGAGATGAGATCTGATCTTGAGTCCTTAAACATTTTAAAATCTGATTTTAGAAAGTCTGAAAATGATTATAAATTAAAGATAGAGGACTTAGAGAAAACCATTTCAGTTCTAAAACATGAGCATACAAATTTTAGGACTCAAATCAAAGATCTCATAACCAAGCTGACTGAGTGCCCAGTTGAGCTTGACATCAGCAAAGCTAGGGCAGAAAAGAGTGTTCTTGACGAAGAGACCTTCAAGAACATGATATCCTCATCCCTGCATAACAAGGTGTGTTATCAAAATAGACAGGGAGTGGGATCCAATGAGATAGCTCCTCCACACACAATCTTGTCTGTAAGATCTCCTAGGTGTGGAACTTGTGAAGATGAGCTTCCTCTCATAGATCCTATAAGTGAAGAGGATGAAGAAGAGATAGTGAAGAATTCCTATGAGAAGAGTGAAGAGGAGGATTCTAAGAAGGGCCACTATCCTTCTGAGGATAAGAAGATTACTGTGATGACCAAGTCAATGAGAAAGAACTTGATCAGGAAGAGCAAAAGAAAAGCAAGGAAGGCTCAAGAGATCAAGGCTACTTTTGACTCTAAGCAGAAACAAGTTTTTATCTCTGCAGGGTTTGAAGTAGTAAAGACTGAAGACATCAACCAAAACTCTTCAGCTAAGAGTTCTAGTTCATGTTCAAATCATCTCGGTACCACGAAGAAGACTGATCTGCTGTGTACCACTGCTGCACAGCCTGGACCATCAAACTCCAAGAACAGTTCCCAGCCCATAAGAACTGTCTCAGCATCTGCAAAGATGAAGGTGGAGAAGGGATGTGACCAAAGACAGTCTTGTTCTCATAAGAAGACTCTTGTGAAGAAGAAAATATTGTGTGTCATGTGTGAAAGTACCTCTCACATTGCTAAGGATTGTCCATACAATCCTAAAAGTACTGTCCATATGACCAAGACAAAGACTTCAAAGAGTTCCAAGAAGATTCAAGCTTCGGTAGGAAAGTCTGTTTCCTTCGGAAGCTCCAAATCTAGGAAGAAGGCAAATGGAAAATTACCTTCGGAAGAAAAGTTGGTCTCGGAAGAAAGGAATTCTTCCGAAGCACTGAAGTCTGCTGCAGTGACTGCAAAATCTTCCGAAGGTTCAGTCATCAAAACTTCCGAAGCCTCAAAAGCTTCTGAAGTTTTGAAGGTCAAGTCCAAGACTCCAAAGGTGGTGTGGAAGTCTAAGAAAGACCAAGTGACTGAAAATTCTCCATCAACAACAGCTCAAGATCCTCCTAGCACAACCATAGGATCTATTACTGTTGCATTACCTTCTATTATACTTAGTGAGCCCAAGACAAATGAGGCTTGGGTTTCCAAATGTAACTAATCATTTTCTTTGTGCAGGAACAGCTCAAGACAAACAAGAATGTCTGGATCATTGATAGTGGTTGTTCCAGGCACATGACAGGCAATAGGTCACTACTCCATAACTTTGAAAGGATTGATGGAGGACAAGTTGCTTTTGGAGGAGATGAAGGTGGTTACATTTCTGGAAGGGGCAAGGTCACAAATGGTAAGCTCAGCATTGAAAAGGTAAACTTTGTCAAGGAGCTTGGGTATAATCTTCTGAGTGTATCCCAATTTTATGATCAGAGTCATAACATGCTCTTTACTGAGCATGAGTGCATTGTTCTCAAGCCTGGAGTGGTCATTCTTCATGAGCACATCCTGCTTAGAGCCCCCAGAAAAAGGAACATGTACAAGATGGACTTGCAAGAAACATCTCCCTCTGTAGAAGTTTCATGCTTTCTGTCTAAAGCCAATAGTGATGAGTCTTTCCTATGGCATAAAAGAATGTGCCACGTAAACTTTAAGAACATGAATAAACTAATTAAATATGATTTGGTAACTGAATGCCAAAGAAAGAGTTTACAAGTGATGATCATTGTGTTGCATGCCTGAAAGGGAAGCAACATAAGGTATCTCACAAGCCTAAGGAAAGGAACTCTATCACTACTCCCCTACACTTATTACATATGGATCTTTTTGGCCCCACCAGTGTAATGAGTCTAGGAAGGACCTCTTATTGTTTGGTGATCACAGATGATTTTACAGGATTCACTTGGGTTTTCTTTTTTAGAACTAAGGATGAGACCCCTGAGATTCTGAAGAATTTCATCTTAAAAATTGAGAATCAAAGTGATCACAAGGTCAAAACCATAAGATGTGATCAAGGGACTGAATTCAAGAATCAAACCCTTGATACATTTAGTGATGAAAAAGGTATTACAAGGCAATATAGTGCTCCCAGGACTCCTCAGCAAAATGGTGTTGCTGAGAGGAGAAACAGGACACTAATTGAAGCTGCAAGAACTATGTTGTCTGACTCTAAACTACCCATCACCTTCTGGGCAGAGGCAGTAAACACTGTTTGCTATGTGCAAAACAGAGTTTTAGTAGTTAAGACACATGCTAAGACTCCTTATGAACTTTGGCATAAGAGAAAACCTTTCATTGGCTTTCTCAGGTCATTTGGATGTCCTTGCACCATCTTGAATACCAAAGATCAAATTGCCAAATTTGCTGAAAAATCAGATGATGGACACTTCATTGGATACTCTTCCCAGGCTAAGGCTTATAGAGTATACAATCTCAGAACTAGAATTGTTGAGGAGTCAGCCAATGTGATTTTCAATGAACACACACCCTGTGTGGCTGGTTCTGGTCCTGATTGACTATTTGATCTTGATTTAGTTACCAACTGTTTTAACAGATCTTGTGAGAATGTTTCAGGATCTGTAGAAAATTTAAATACAGGTGATCCTGATCCAAGATTTGAGCTAAGAAGACCTTCAACTCATACATCTTCAGAGTTGGAACTACTTCAGCAAATGAGGTTTCTATCAGCACTACAATGACAAACTCAGCTGATACATCTAGGGTGCCTTCAAATTCCAGCTCAGAGGCTCCACAACCAGATAAGGATACCTCAAATGTGGAAGATAACAATGGTGGTGGTGAAAGTGATCAATAATTCCTTGATACTAATAACCATACCATAGATGACAACATCAATGATGTCACACACTCATTGGATCAAGTAAATCTTGATAAGTGTGGTGATGTGGAGGGTGAAACATCTACGTCTGATCTAAATTTCTCAAATTTAGATCTTTCTCAGCAACTTGCTGTGATCCCTCAGCTTAGGATCCACAAGTCTCACCCCACCACAAACATCATTGGAGATGTTGTTGTCACGCCCCGGCCCCTCGTAATCACCAATATTGTCCGCTTTGCTCACTAAGAGCTCACGGATTTGTTTTGGTTACTCAGGTGAAAACTTCCCAGGGGGTCACCCATCCAAGTACTACTCCCACCTGAGCACGCTTAACTGTGGAGTTTTTAGGCTCCACAGCCAACTAAGCCCAAAACGCGTCAGTGATTTAAGAGGCAGGTCATTACTTATGAGCCAGGAAGCTCTCCTGTCCACGGACAATGTGGGAGGTACGCCTCTAGGTGTTGCAATCACCCCCCATAAGGGACTCATCGCACTCGATGAGGTTTTGCCCCAACGTATATGTGGGAGGTTGCCATTAGGTGTTACAATCACCCCCCCTTAGGGACTCATCGTCCTCGATGAGTTTCTGCCCCACATCCCGGATGGCACAGGAGTGGCTCTGATACCACTCTGTCACGCCCCGGCCCCTCGTAATCACCAATATTGTCCGCTTTGCTCACTAAGAGCTCACGGATTTGTTTTTGGTTACTCAGGTGAAAACTTCCCAGGGGGTCACCCATCCAAGTACTACTCCCACCTGAGCACGCTTAACTGTGGAGTTTTTTAGGCTCCACAGCCAACTAAGCCCAAAACGCGTCAGTGATTTAAGAGGCAGGTCATTACTTATGAGCCAGGAAGCTCTCCTGTCCACGGACAATGTGGGAGGTACGCCTCTAGGTGTTGCAATCACCCCCCATAAGGGACTCATCGCACTCGATGAGGTTTTGCCCCAACGTATATGTGGGAGGTTGCCATTAGGTGTTACAGTTGTCACAGGGGTAAGAACAAGAGGACAAACCCATGAAGCAAATGTTTGTCTTCACTCTTGTTTCTTATCCCAGATAGAGCCAAACAAAGTTGATGAGGCTCTAAAGGATGGAAGTTGGGTTGAAGCTATGCAACAAGAGTTGCTTCAATTCAAAAGGCAAAAAGTTTGGAACCTTTGTCCTCTTCCTCATGGGAAGACTACCATTGGAACCAAATGGGTGTTTAGGAATAAGAAGGATGATAGAGGCATTATCATCAAGAACAAGGCTAGACTAGTTGTTCAAGGATACACACAAGAAGAAGGGATTGACTACACTAATGTCTTTGCTCCAGTAGCAAGATTAGAAGCTGTTAGGATATTCCTGGCATTTGCTGCATCCAAGAACTTCAAGGTCTTTCAACTTGATGTGAAGTGTGCTTTTCTGTAAGGAGTGATTGATGAAGAGGTGTATGTCAAACAACCACCTGGTTTTGTAGACCCTGATCATCCTGATTATGTCTGCAAGCTTGACAAAGCTCTTTATGGGCTGCATCAGGCACCCAGGAAGTGGTATGAGATATTGTCTGAGTATCTTTGCAAGCATGGATACAGGAGATGTACTATAGATGGAACTCTCTTCATCAAAGGACAGGGAAATGACATATTGCTAGTTCAAGTGTATGTGGATGACATCATCTTTGGTTCAACTAATCCAAAGCTGTGCAAAGACTTTGAGAAGCTGATGAAAGACAGATTTGAAATGAGTGCAATGGGAGAACTCAATTTCTTTCTGGGAATTCAAGTGAAGCAAGTTGAAGATGGTATCTTCATAAGTCAGTCAAAGTATGTTCAGGACATACTCAAGAGGTTCAACATGACTGATTGTAAGATTGCTAAGACACCCATAGCCAGAAACCACTCCCTTGGACCTGATCTTGAAGGGGAGTGTGTAGATGAACACTTATACAGGGCTATGATTGGGTCTCTTATGTATCTTACTGCTAGCAGGCCTAATATCATGTTTGCTACATGTATTTGAGCAAGATATCAAGCCAACCCTGAGATGTCTCACCTTGTTAGGACCTGGTATTTGAACGAAATACCTGGTGATTAGCGTGTAAACCAGATCAAATAGTGCGGAATCCTATTTGATTGGCGATCCAATCAGTGAGAACACACGAAGAATCAATCAAGAATTGAAACTAACGTTAGAAGTCGATTGATAATCGATCTAATGTGTTCTGTGAACTTGGAGAACGAATTGGGAGGCTTCTGGACGGCTAGGGTACGTCTGGAGTCGAAATAGAATGAATGCTTTTGTTTTTCCACGAATTGGGTTGTATTTATAGGTTAGTATTGTTCATACGGGCGACTGGACCATAAGTATGGTTCAGTCGTGCGATTGAACCATGCGGTTGATTCATCCGCACGACTGAGTGTTCAGTCCTGCGACTGAGCCAATCTTATGTGTCAATCATACGACTGATCCAGTCTCCTGGTTCAGTCGTGCGACTGAGTCAATCGTATGAAGTTATTCATGCGTGTGGTCCATTCGCATGGGCCATTCGCATGAGAACTTCATTAAGTTAAGTTTGAATGTATTAATTAATATAACATTATGTGTAACCATTCAAACAATCACAAACCTAATTACCAATTCAATATCGACTCATTAATGAAATATTAGACATTACAAATCACAAACAATCAATCTCATTTCATTAATCATTTCATATTACATCAGAATCAGATAAACAAGATCTATTACATTTCATATCCAGATCTAGGGACATACATGCATCAACAAACTCCCCCTTGGACCTAGATCTCTTTATTGTCTTGCTTTCTGCATCACCTCCTTGTACTTCTTGTACTTCTCCTCTTTTGTGACTCCTGCGTGAATCTCAAATGCGAAGCAGAGTCGTATGACATTCTGGAACTGGAGGGCTTGTACAATATCCTGCGTATCATAGAACAATGGCCACTTGTATAGCGTGTAGACATCGTTTGCTGACAAGTTTGTAAGCCACATCGGGTCGAATACCCTGATTGTATCCATTTGGCCCTCTTTGTTTAGGACTATGACCGCTTCTGCTGTTCTCCAATTGTAGTACCACCACTTAAAGTGTGGAGTGAAGTCATGTGGCATTTCCCTGAGTGGGATTCTAGACATTGTGCGCGGAGGACTCCACTTCAACACTATCTTCGGCTTGCCAGTAATGGCATCAACCTCAGACCTTCTGATATACCTTGTAGGCTGTTGTGGTCTGAAGTTAACCCATCTGGTGTGGTACTCCTTCTTTAGGGCAGCCTCGAACCAGCCTGACATCTTCCTCGGGTCAGCATACAAAAGCTTTAGTCTGGCAGCTGGTTGAGCTCAAAACCTGGTAGAGTCTTCAGATCATGTGGGAATCTGAAGTACTCTATGCCCTTTTCCCTCTTAACTGCATATATGTTAAGATCCTCAAAATACGCCCATGCTATGATCCTGCCAGACACCTTATGATGTTTCTTGACTCTATAGAGTTTGGTGTAGGCATCCTGTTTCGGTGCAGCACGTTGGGCTCTAACTTCTTCAAAACATGCAGCCCACTCAGCCTTTCGGATGTCGACATCATCATTTGAGGCTTGGGCCGTTCCTTCTGCTTTCTCTGTTTCTTGCTCCATCTTGTCTAACACCTCAAAGGTATCACTGACGAGGGATTCACCCAGATTGGGGACCACATTTCCCTCATTGTCAGCGTACTGAGGGTAGTCCTCGGCAGTGACATCTTCAATCTCGATCTCATCAACATCGTTGAGCTCTTCGTCACTGGATTGAGCTTGAAGATCTCTGCGAGTTGCTCGTTTGATAAGTCGTGAATTATTTCCCCTTCTTCAGGGGTATAACTCACTGACCTCCTTACGATCCCTTGCAGATCAAGAATCATTGTTAGCTGAGTCTTGACCTGCTGAAGGGGAGCAACATCAAACTCATCCCTTTGGTAATTTGGATCTGTTTGATTTACACATTCAACATATCAACCATTAGTAATGAATCAAAACAGAAATGCATTAACTTAATATAAACATTAAATACATAGTTTTCAATACATGATTCAAATACAAAAGTAATTAAATACATAAACATCTAGTCTTTACTTTTGTCCTGGATCATCGTCTCGTCACTTGGTGGAGCAGAGGAAGAAGCTGGTTGGTCTTGTCTGTTCTTTGACCTCCTCTCTTGACGACGACCAGCTCTACAACTTTTAGTGCCATATCTTCCAAAACAAAGTCGTGTCTGTTCTTTGACCTCCTCTCTTGACCTGAAGCAGAGGCCGATGCAGCTGCATCCCCTCCTTCTGTATCATCATCATCATCCTTCTCCTCTGTCCTTTCTCCTTCAGTTTCCTCCTCCTCCTCTGTCTCATCCTCATCATCCTCATCATCATCTTCATCATCATCATCACCATCATCTCCGTCCCCCTCCTTGATCTTCAAGGGCTCCTCCTTAGACCCCTTGAGCTTTAGCATGATCGTTTTCTTCGCCTCCTCCAACTCCTCTATCCTTTTGGTAGATGTGACACTATGTGCTTGGAGTTGGGCTATCTCATGGCTCTGAGCAGCCATCTGTTGGGCCTGCTCCTCAATAACTCGAGCCTGCTCTGCAATCTGGTGAGACTGTGAAGCAGTAAGGTCAGCAAGCTGGCGGATCTGAGCCGCCTTCTCCTCATCTGCAGCTAATAGGCGCATCACCATCCGGTTGAGCGCAGACAGATGTTCCTCTACCCCAATTAGAGGTAGAGGAGATCCATAAGTATGAGAGGGATGGGCAGAGGGTCCAGTTTGGTGGGTAGTGGTGGTGGTGGTGGCTGTAGTGAAGATGGGTCTGTGAAATGGTGGAGGTGATGTGGGAGTGAAAGATATGGTGGTGGATGGGATCTGTACAGTGGTGGGAGGTGTGGTGGTGGCTGTGGTAGCTGTGGTGGATGTGGTGGATGTGGTGGTGGATGGTATGGCTGTGGAAGTGGTAGTGGTGGTGGTAGCAGTAGAGGCTGTGGTGGTAACGAAGGTCAAACGTCGCTTCTTCTTCTTCTGACCATGGGGCTGAGCCATCCTTTTCCTCCTCGTCCCCGTTGAGGTGGATGCTCCCCCTACAACCCTGCTAGCTGAACCCGGTGCATAGCTCGGATCAGTAGCTGTCTCCTCTGAGTCTCTTGGGCGTTCACCAACCGCCCGTAGCCCATATTCTGTGGGAACAACTTTGCTTCCCACAGTTCGCGTTAGGGGCTCCTCATCCGACTCCTCTTCCTCCTCCGCATCTGGAACAAAATCCTGATGGAATCCAGCTGACTCGGCTACGTCTCCAGCTGGGGCGGACACTGGAGGTATAACTTCAGAAACTGTGCCTCTCGGTGGAGCAGGCATATCATCCCCAGCGTCCCCACTATCGTCATCATCTGAATCATGCTCTGGGAGCAGTAGCCTCTCATCATCAGAATCACTATCCTCATGACGCCATTTGCGTCTCCCCGGCGCCACATATCTCTCGTTGGCCAGGTGGCCAATCAACCTCTTAACCTGGGGCTTCACCTGCTTGCCCCTATACACCCTCATCCGACCTAAAGTCGTGTCATCCATGATCTCCAAAGCAACTGCATCATGACTCTCCTTGGGTAAAAGTGGCAGCTTCTCGTTGAAGATCAGCTGAAGAAACCTGGGGTACATACAAAACCCCTCCTTCCCCTTTGCCTCCAAGTTCTCCACCAAATAAGAGAAGATCATACTAGAAAAGCTGAAAGGGTGGTTCAGCACCAGTGCCACGTAGGCATTTTGAATCTGGTCTGATAGGTCGTCGAACCCACCCCTCCACGAAGCAATGCACTTTAGGATCACATGCGCCAAGTACTTGTACTGGGGGCACAGGTTGCTCTTGTTGAGCACACCCGAGTTTATGTCCCCAGCGTACTTGATCCTGAGGAAGCAGCCTCTCACAGTCAGTGGATGTAATCTAGTGGGGTGATCAACATCGTCCCAAACTCAAGAACTCTCTGGTGTCTGCAGCAGTAACCTCGATATCATGACCCGGAATAGAACTCCGAATACTGTAGGGCTCACGAGAACGATCCACGGAGGCATTCTCCCAGAATGCCTTGTGTAATGATCTGTAGGGCGTGCAAGGTGTAGATATAGCCTTATGTATCCGAGAACGTCTAAGGAAAGCTATAATCTCTGTGAACTCGGCCTCGTTCCGAGTAGTATGATCCAAGTGAGCACAGATGTTGTGCTTTGGATTAATGGACCATCTATCCGCCATTTGCTTGAAACACAAGACACAGAACCATTAGTACATAATACGTCAAAATTCAGTTCTAAGTGTAATGTTTAAATTCATTCTGATTCATTCGTGCGAATGAATCATGCGACTGAAGTCAGTCGGTTGTCCTTTCATGCGACTGAGCTCATTCGGTTGAATGTGACATGCGACTGAGTTCAATCTGCTGACTGAGTCTGCGATTGGTTCAGTCGGCCGACTGAGCTCATTCGCATGGTTTATTCGGCCGATTGACCCAATCGCAAGATTCAATCGTGCGATTGGAGTTCATCCGGACGACCATTCGCATGTCCCACTGTTCAGTCGCCTGTAGTTCGAATCTTGATCAAAACACATGATTTAACATGGTTTACCGGTTCAAGAGACTCACAATCTCATTACTAATAACCTATTAAACTTAATTTTAACATTTTGCTTAGTTTAGGTAGGTTATTAGGTCGATTTTCAGTCCATTTCTTGCGTTCACTCGAACATCACGAAATTAGGGTTTCCTCTTTCAGATTTCGGTGAAGTAGGACTTCAATCTACCTGTATAATCAACAACGAACGTCAGTGAATCAACATCAATGTGAAAACAAGGTCTAATGAAATTTTGGCAGAGTAACGGGAAGAAGTGCGATTTGGGAGCGATTGGGAGTGATGAGTAAATGCGATCGACTGTGCCCTTTAAATACTGAAACTGAGTTCAATCGGCCGACTGGCCTCATTCGCTCAGTTCATTCGGGCGACTGAGGCTCAATCGTGCGATTGGCCCAGTCAGTCGCATGTAGTTGGCCGACTGAGGTTCAGTCGGTCGACTGACTCAATCGTGCCATTTCATTCTCCCTTTCAGTTAACCGACTGAGTCTTAGTCGGTCGACTGACTCATTCGCCCCCTTCCATTCGGTCGAATGGATCATTCTGATAAGCCATTCGGGTGAATGGCTCAATCTCATGTCCAGTCGTGCGAATGGGAGCCATTCGCATGGTTGGTCTATACTCATGGTCCAATCGTGCGATTGGGTCACACTTAGTGAATTTTCTGCCATTTTGAACATTTTATTTTTAAAACCCTTTTAACTTTTCAAATTAGCATTATGAGCATTTGATCATCTCAGACATGATCATTTTAACTTGAAAACCTTTTGATCACCTCAGACGTGATCCTTTTAAACAATTTAGTCACCTCAGACGTGACTCTTTTAAACACTTTGTCACCTCAGATGTGACTGTTTTAAACTTTTAAAACACATGTGGTCATCTCAGACATGACCCTTTTAGTTGAGTTGATCCCTTACTGATTTTCATGATGTAGTCCGACAAACAAAACAGGACCAAAAGACTAAGTAAATTAGAAAAAACTAAACTAAAGTACAAAAAATTAAACTTGTTTTTGGCTTTTTGCGAGAGGTAAATCCTAAGATGGAAATCTACGGGATTTGATTCCAGAATAGGCAGCTTCAATTTAGATTGACCACACCTGGACCAATTCAATTTCGGAATCATACAGGCAAGTCAAATCATTTGGGACTTTTTATCAAAACCTTTTGATGCTCAAATCTTGGTTTTCATCCAGAGTCGTTAGCAACTTTAGGAAATCATACTGGAACTCTTAGATTACCACATTGATTTGAACTTTCAAGAATTGCAGCCACAATGATTGTCAATATGTTTGTCCTCTTAAATCCATACACTGACTTTTGACACAAACTGGTGAGTTTTAGGTTTAATTATTTCAACTAACATTTATGGATCCCACACTTATATGGTAATCAACATTCCTCAGGAGCTTTTGAGCGGTCTACGGGTATTTTTACAAGAAGAGACTATTCTTAGAGCTTTCAAAGAGAAGCCAGTCCTCAGGTCAGTGCCATCGCACAGCAGAGAGGCGGCAAACAACAATGAATTCTAGAATATCTAGGTTATGCTTATCCTCAGGTCAGTGCCATCGCACAGCAGAGAGGCACACAACCTATCTCCTTGTTAGAGCAGCTTATTTTTATTTTGCACAAAATGCACCAACAACATAAGTCATTAGTTTGATAGCATTTGTCTTTCATTTTTTTCGTGCTTTGCTCTATTTATGGTCATCCGCACACATTCGTGGCGTTTACATGCTCATTACCTCTTATTGGAATATTGTTGATTGTGTTAACCAGTGATAAGATGGAAGCCCACAGTCAGTTGAACAACTTAGTTTGATCTTGAAATCACCAGTCAGGTCTAATCATCTATTGTGTTGAATCTACCGACATATCATTTGTGGTCTAGCAACCTCTAGGTCTACTCTCATTGTGTTACCTTAGGAGTTACCAGCTTTTCTATCATCTTCCCTTTTATATTGCTTAGACTACACAGACTTATACTTTGAATTTTTGCATCTTTTCTAAATTAAATTTTAAAGTCCCTCTTGATTTGTTCCTGTGTACTATCATTTTCCAAAGGGTTTGAATCGGTATCACAGATACGATCTACCTTATATCAGCTATCCACTCCTTCTCCCTCAATTTTTTTAATGTTACTTGCTGACTTATTCTCCCCCTAAAATACTAAAATCATAACTGGTTTAATTATTTTAGGATTTTAATAAACAGCAAAATAACATGAGTTTAAGTTAAACAGACTAAAATAAACAAATAAAATAAAATAAAATAAAAATTAACTAAACCAACATTGGACTACACATGATCATCATCAGGAATAACCTCACTTTTCTTTTTAACGCCGTTGACCTCTAGCAAATATTGAAAACGTGGTTTATCAAAGGCTTTAGTATAGAGGTCAGCGCGTTGAAAATCAGTATTAATTTTTACCACATCAATTAAGTTCTTTTCAAAACAATCTCTTATGAAATGGTATTTAATACCGATATGTTTGGTCTTTGGATGTTGGACCGGATTTTTAGTTACTGCAATTGCAGCAGAGTTATCAACAAAAATAGGAGTAGAAGAGAACTTTAAACCGTAATCCCGCATTTGCTGTTGAATCCAGATGATTTGTGAACAGCAACTTGCAGCAGCAACATATTCGGCTTCACAGGTTGACAATGCAACCGATGTCTGCTTCTTACACTGCCAGGTAACTAATCTTCTCCCAAAGAATTGACACCCTGCTGATGTAGACTTGTAGTTCATCTTGCAGCCCCCGTAATCCGAGTCACTATACGCCGTGAGCTCAAAGTCATCATCATGAGGATACCACAACCCAAGTGTGGGTGTACCCTTCAGATAACGAAATATCCTCTTGACCCCGATCAGATGGTTGACCTTAGGCTTAGCCTGATATCTAGAACATAAACATGTAGCATACATGATATCAGGTCTTGAGGCTGTGAGATACATGAGGGATCCAATCATTCCTCGGTACATTGTGGCGTCCACTAGATCTCCATTTTCATCAGGTGCGATATCGTGATTGGTAGCGAGTGGAGTACCAGCAGCAGAAGCATTCTCCATGTCAAAACGACTGAGAATGTCTCCTACATACTTGGTCTGATGTAGAAAGATCCCATTTGGAGTCTGATCCACCTGTAACCCGAGAAAGAACTTCATCTCCCCCATAGCACTCATCTCAAACTCTTTCTTCATAACTGCTTCAAACTCTTTGCATAACTCTTCGTTCTTTGAACCGAAGATTATGTCATCGACATAGATCTGTACGAGCAGTAGGTCGCCATCTTTTTCTTTGATGAACAGCGTGCAGTCAATGACTCCCCTGCGAAAGCCGTGTTTCACAAGATGAGTCGAGAGTTTCTCATACCAGGCTCTTGGAGCTTGATGAAGCCCGTATAAAGCCTTGTCGAGCTTGTAAACTCTATCCCGATGATAAGGATCTTCAAATCCCTCGGGTTGACTGACGTAGACTGTTTCTCTGATTTCCCCATGAAGGAATGCACTCTTCACATCTAATTGGTAGACTTTAATCTTCATGTACGATGCATAGGCAAGGAAGATACGAATGGCTTCCATCCTTGCCACGGGTGCAAACATCTCATTTAGTCAATTCCCTCGACTTGGCGAAAACCCTGAACCACCAATCGAGCTTTGTTCCTGATAATGACCCCTTGGTCATCTTTCTTGCATTTCAAGACCCATTTGGTGCCAATGACCTTAGCACCTTTAGGTCTATCTACCAGAGTCCATACACCTAACTTCTTGAACTGAAGAAGTTCTTCTTGCATGGCACTCACCCACGCCTCATCATTTAGTGCATCACTGACATATTTTGGCTCAAACTGCGAGACAAAACACCGATAAGCACCATCATGAATATATCCCTTCTCCATAACCGAGGCGTAATCAGCTGAGTATAGCTGATTTCGGGTTTGTACTCCTGATCTGACATCCCCAATGACATTGTCTAGGGGATGATAGACGTTTAGTCGTGATCCTGGAGTAGTGGGAACAACTACCTCAGAGCCAAGATTATGAACATTTGGTTCTGCATCTGAGGTGATTAGAGTTTGAGGTTCCAAGTCGAAGGTGCATCACTGGTAGATGCTTGTGGACTTTCAGGAACTGGAACCTATTCCTCCTGACTGTTCTGGTCATCTTCTTCAGCTTCATCTTCAGAGGAGGAGTCACTGTCATCGACTACTCCCCCTGACTGAGTAGATGATTCTCCCTGTGAGCTAGATGATGTTGAATCACGAGATGGTGTATTCAAGATATCGTACATCATCCGAGTAGCTAACTCGTCATCCGAGGGAGAGAGAGGGATGTTGAAGGACTTGAAGAATCCATCATAGTCGAAAAAGTAGGCGGGTCCTTTGCCAGTAGGTGGTGTGGTATATCTCTGAACGTCAACATTACACCATACTTCTACTAGACCCGTTGAGTTGTTGTAAACTCGCTTGTTCGGTATGTTGTATCCTAGAAAGATCCCTTCATCAGCCTTCTCGCTGAATTTACCTTCTTGTGTTTTCTTCAGAAGTGTGCACGGCGCGCCAAATGGTTCGAGATACTCCAAATTCGGTTTGCGTCTTTGTAATAGCTCGTAACATGTCTTTCCGTGGCGCTTGACTATCAGAACTCGATTCAGTGTATAACATGCATTCGCCACTGCCTCATTCCAGAATTGGATAGGCAGTTTTGAGTCTGCCAACATAGTTCGTGCTGTCTCTATTAAGCTTCTGTTCTTTCTCTCAGCAACGCCATTCATCTGAGGCGTGTAGGCAGAAGTGAATTGATGCACAATTCCCTTTTCCTTGCAGTAAGCCTCCATCCACTAGTTCTTGAATTCCGTCCCGTTGTCTGAGCGTACTTGTCGAACCTTCAGCTTGTAGAGAGATTCCAGCGTGGTTACTAACTCCTTGAATGACTCACATGTTTCTGATTTGGACTTCAGAAACATTACCCAAGAGAACCTTGAGTAGTCATCAGTAACCACAAAACAGTACAAGTCGCCTGCAATGCTCTTTGTACTGACTGGACCAAACAGATCCATGTGAAGAAGTTCAAGAGGAAGTTCTATTGAATGAACTTTCTTTTCCTTATGAGACTTCTTCGTCTGTTTGCCTTTCTTGCAAGCTACACAAAAGTCAGGAAGCTGAAAGTTCTTGACATTGACTCCTCTCACTAGATCCTTCTGGATCAAGTGATTCATCTTCCTTTGACTAATGTGTCCCATTCTCCTATGCCAGGAGATGGAATCCTTCTCAGTAGCTTTAGATAGAAAGCACTGAACCTCATGATCCGTTGTAGAAGCTGTTGACAGATCCAAAACATAAAGGTCTTTATATCTTGAAGCAGTCATCAGAACTTGGTCCTCTGGGATCACGTAGTCTTTCTTCAGCACGTAACACTTCTTGTTGTCGAAGATGACAATAAATCCCTTATCACAGATTTGGGAAACAGAAAGTAAGTTATTTTGAAGTTGTTGAACGTAGTTCACCTTATCAAACTTAACTTTCTGATTTCCCACTTCTCCCTGAGCTGTGATATAGCCTCCCTTGTTTCCAGCAAACAAAACATGCCCTCCTTTTATTTGCTTGACGTTTGATAAAAGAGCCCTGTTTCCTGTCATGTGCCTGGATGCTCCGCTGTCTACAATCCACGTGTTGGTCTCAGCACTGTAGCGAACACCCTGCACATACAATGAAAATGATTAGTTTAGGTTAGGAACCCAAGCCTTCACTGGCTTGGGTTTCCCAGAGGCATCACACATCATGAATTCAACCCATTGACCCTTAGAGGGTGTGGGTAGCTCAGGTTCCTTCTTGTCATCATTATCAGACACGCAGGATGACTTCTCTTTCCATAAGCCAGATTTGTGCAATGCCTGTTTGTGATAAACAGTCGACTGGCTAACGGGTTGAACTTTAGGTTCATTAGTTCTTCTAGGTGGAGTTAAGGAACTCCTCTTAGAAGACCTAGGTTTTGAGTCCTGAAGTTCAATCTTCTTCCTAGGTGTCTGATAGTAAGGACAAAAGGAAGCAATGTGTCCACATTCTCCACAGTTGTAGCACGACCTGCTATCAACTTTATGATTAAACTTTCTTTTTGGAGAAGTGTGTGACACTCTAGTAACATCAATCACTTTAGGTTTTGACTCTGGTTCTTTTGATGTTTTCTCTGGTTTAACAAAGTTAACTGTTTTAACATGTTTAACATCTTTTTCCTTTAGGTTAACTGGTTTTTGACTTGAAACATGTGAAAGATTAACATTTGAAGTCTTTTTAGGTTCTGATTTGACTCTGTTTGACCCTGACTTTAAGTTAACCTTTTCAAATTCCTTTTCCAAATTAACACAAGGCAATTTACCCTTTGCCTTTGAAGTGGCCTCCTTTTGTTTGTTTCCAGATTCAATAGATGAACATGAGGAATCTGGATCACTAACAAGAGGAGTAGACACCACATGATCCTTGATGGGGTTATTATTAATTGGTCTAGTCTTAGTGTTCATCAAGGTCTCAGGTGGTGGTGGAACCACTTTATAACCCAATCCCTCCCCGTTGTTTCTTTCTCTCACTAAGTGTTGGACAATGTGTGATGAACTTGTCCAACTGTGCAGTTTCTGTTTTAATGAGTTTACTTCTACTTCTAGAACTGCCTTTTGTTTCTTAGTGTCTTCTAGGGAGTTTAGATAGTACCTAATGTCATTAGCTTGGTTAAATGCAACTACTTCTGTTTCCCTAAGCTGTTTAGTCAAAAGGTCTATCTTTTCTTTGTAACTATGCTCATTTTGTTTTAATACTCTATTAGCCTCAGTGCACAGTTGCAAATCTTTTACTAAGTTATCATTATGATCTAATAACCTAGCAAATTTGTCATCTATGCTATTTCTAAAAGTATTACAATCAGAACAAGCATGATTATCAAACATTTGGTCAGTGGTACTTACCTGATTTGGTTCAGAAGAGTTAGCCATCAACGCAGCATCAGATGTCTCTGGTTCTGGTGATTCTGTCTTTTCTGTCTTTGCTGTGGTAGTCTCCTCTTTAGGCTTGTAACTAACCTCCATTGCAGTTATCTCTTCAATATTTGACATCGCTATCTCAACTGCTAGATCTCCTTCACTCGCGGAATCATCGTCAATGTCTTCTACACTTGCAATGTTTGATTCCCCTGGAGAGACAAACCTAAAGCTCAAGTCCTGTCCTTCATCATCATGAGCAGTCAAGGCTTTTGGATCCTTGCTTGATGAAGTAGAACTAGTAGCTTGCTTGTCTTGGCGAGTGAAAGACGAGAACGGGTTCCCGTTACCCGTCTTCTTTGGCTTGACACATTCTCTTTTGAAGTGCCCCTTCTCTCCACAGTTGAAGCAGGTCACTTTGCTCTTGTCAAAGCCAAATGTGGTATCCTTAGTAGCTACCAAGTTTTGTCCGGTCTTTTTAACAAACTTCTTCGCCCTCCGGACAGCACTAGCTAAGGCCCACATTATGTCCATCCTCTCAAGCTCCATTTCGTCCACCTGCTCGTAGTCCTCGTCTACCAGATGGCAGTTTCCAATCTTCCCAGCAACAAGTCCATCATAAGAATGAACCACTGCAGCCAAAAGATCCATATGCTCTCGAGCTACTTCCACAGTCACATTACCGAGATTCTCGGTCTTCAGTCTAGTAGCATTCGCTTCGGATCCAATAAAGTGGGTACAAGAAGACCCTGACGTGTCTGATCCTGAAGGAGAAGCCTGTGAAGGACCCGATGAGCTAGACACAAATGCAGTCTGGAGAGGTGCTCCAGATGTCTTAGCTTGAGGCGTGGCATTGTACAAAGCTGGATTCTGAGTGTACGAAGACTTCTGAGCTCTGTACTTCATCCTAAGTGCTTCTTCTCGCAACTTTAGAATGAAGTCATTTATATCCAGCTTTGCTAGCATTCCATTCTGTCTCAGGTTAGACACGAATGAAGCCCACTTTTCAGGCAATCCGTCTGCAAAGTTAGTAACTTTCTCTTCCATGGTAGTAGCCACCCCATGTGTATGCAGTTCACTCATCAGATGGTAGAATCTATCTATAACGTCGTCTAAACTCTCGTTTCCCATCGATGAGAAGTTATCGAATTCCTTCTTTAACTCCTTAGCCTTGATTGCCTTCAACGAAGCATTCCCGTCGTACCTCTTTTCCAGCTTATCCCATAGTTTCTTGGACTGCCTATTCTTTGAGTACTGGTGGAATATGTCTTTAGGGATAGACTGTGTAATCAATGCATAAACTCTCTTCTCTGCATTGTATTTAACTTTCTGCGCGTCAGTCATCCCTCCTAACGTTAGCTTAACTCCATCAGCTCCCACCGGTGTACTATACCCAATCTCGATGGCTTCCCACAGATTCGGATCCACTCCATTGAGGTAGATCTCAAAACGTTGTTTCCAGCGGGGAAACTCATCTAACGTTAAGAGCTTTGGTGGTTTATTATGATTACCCACCTCACTCTCAAGTAACAGCAGGTTCTGGATCCTAGAGTCCTTCCCAGCAGTAAAGGCTGACATTTGATCTTCCATGTCGAATAACTTTAAGTCTACTAAAACAAACTGTCAACTGGTGCGACTGAAGGATGCGATTGGTCTATCCGTGCGTATGAACTATGCGACTGGTTCAATCGTGCGGCTGAACTAAGCGATTGGTTCAGTCGTGCGAATGAAGCTGGTGCGTATGAACAATGCGAACGAATGGTTCAATCGTACGAATGAAGATGCGACTAGGTCCAATCGTGCGTATGGGCAATGCGAATGGAGTCCAGTCGTGCGAATGGTTCACTCGTGCGACTGAAGCTGCTGTTTTGCGAAAATTTCTAGGTTAAACGTGTTTTAGCCGTAAAAATTCGAAATTTCGCAAGGTCTAATCGCCTAAGTCCGTAGAAACCAAACTTTGTTGAGCAGGGAACGTCCAAGATCACTTTTGACACCAAAGATTGCGTTTTTAGTGCAAAAACACAAACTTTTTATCAATCTTGATTGAATCACACGTAATCAAGAGCCAAAGCTCTGATACCACTTGTTAGGACCTGGTATTTGAACGAAATACCTAGTGATTAGCATGTCAACCAGATCAAATAGTGCGGAATCCTATTTGATTGGCGATCCAATCAGTGAGAACACACGAAGAATCAATCAAGAATTGAAACTAACGTTAGAAGTCGATTGAGAATCGATCTAATGTGTTCTGTGAACTTGGAGAACGAATTGGGAGGCTTCTGGACGGCTAGGGTACATCTGGAGTCGAAATAGAATGAATGCTTTTGTTTTTTCACGAATTGGGTTGTATTTATAGGTTAGTATTGTTCATTCGGGCGACTGGACCATAAGTATGGTTCAGTCGTGCGATTGAACCATGCGGTTGATTCATCCGCACGACTGAGTGTTCAGTCGTGTGACTGAGCCAATCTTATGTGTCAATCATACGACTGATCCAGTCTCCTGGTTCAGTCGTGCGACTGAGTCAATCGTATGAAGTTATTCATGCGTGTGGTCCATTCGCATGGGCCATTCGCATGAGAACTTCATTAAGTTAAGTTTGAATGTATTAATTAATATAACATTATGTGTAACCATTCAAACAATCACAAACCTAATTACCAATTCAATATCGACTCATTAATGAAATATTAGACATTACAAATCACAAACAATCAATCTCATTTCATTAATCATTTCATATTACATCAGAATCAGATAAACAAGATCTATTACATTTCATATCCTGATCTAGGGACATACATGCATCAACACACCTTATCACTGTCAAGAGGATTCTAAGATACCTCAAAGGTGCTTCAACTCTTGGTTTATGGTATCCAAAGAATCCTGACTTCAATCTGTATGCTTATACAGATAGTGATTATGGTGGTTACAACATGACTGCAAAGTCTACATCTGGGGGATGTCAATTCCTTGGTGGAAGGGTTGTCTCATGGCAATGCAAGAAACAATCTTGTGTGTCTGCATCAACTGCTGAGGCTGAATACATTGCTGCTGCAAGTTGCTGTGCTCAAGTACTTTGGATTCAAAATCAGATGCTAGACGATGGATTTAACTTCAAGGAGACTCCCATTCACATAGACAACAATAGTGCTATCTCTATCACAGAGAATCCTGTGCAGCACTCAAGGACCAAACACATCAATATCAGGTATCACTTAATAAGAGATAACTATGAAAAGGGATTAATTAAACTAGTCAAAGTTCATACAGATGAACAATATGCTGATCTGTTTACAAAACCTTTTGATGAACAAAGATTCAAATATCTAATATCAGCTATTGGGATGATTAACCTTGAGTAGATTTTTCTTAAAACTAATTTTAATTATTTCTTAAAATATGTGTGTCCTAGGTTGTCTAGTTCATCACTTTCATAAGCTCATGTTTTCTTGGGATAAAAAATCCTTTTTGAAGGTTTTCCTTAGATTCTTGAAAAATTTTTATCTTCGGAAGAAAATCATGTCTTCAAGATAAATAACTGTCTAAGAAATTTTACCTTCGGAAGAGGTTTCAATCTATTTTCCGAAGCTTAAAATACTTGTCTCAGACACTTATTTGTTTTCAATGACTATTTTCTTCCGAAGCAAAATTAACTCTCAGAAGCTTTGTTGTTTTATATACAAAGCATTCAAGTTTTTATTTCTCTTCCGAAGCAAAATTTTCAAAACTCTCAGGAAATTCTTCCGAAGTCATTTTAGCTTCAGAAGCTTTTTCATTAACACTTCCGAAGATAATTTACCTTCGGAAGCTTTTCGAATTTCACGAAAACTACTTTTTGAGCAAAAGTAAACTACTTTTTCAGAGGTGGGACCGACATTCGGATTTCAAAGTTTATCCTCTTTCATTAACTTTGGTTCAAATCCTTTTCACATAAATACCCAACGGTTCCCCCTCTCCCTCACTATCTTCTTCAATTCTACTATTCCTCAAACCTAATTCCCAAACCGCCTTTGCTTTTCATCTTTCTTCATCCTTAAGCTTTTAAAATGGCCAACCTTAACCGCAGAAACAACCCAGATTTCTTTATGCAACTTCACAGGCAACACAATCAGGTTGCTCTGTTAAGCTCTGAGAAAGATGATAGTTTCTCAGAGATTTGCCGTTTCTTAGCATTATCAAATTAATTCACCTCCCTAACCATTGATCCTACTCTCTATGAGGATTATCTGCTTGAATTTTGGAAGACCTGCCAAGAGGTCATCATGGATGGGGAGAAGGCACTGTCTGCCACAGTGCAAGGGAGGACAATCTTCATCACTCCGGCAATCATCCCCAGCCTTTACTCTGAGTCTCAACACTCAAGTGAACAACCTTCAGGGGACAGTTACCTTCCCCAGCCTTTAGATTTAAATCAACCCATTCCCAACCTCTCATTCTATACTGATGAAGACTTAGGTTTCAGTGAGTACTCCTGAATCTCCTCAGTCTAGCCCACATCAGTCACCCACAACTGAGGTGGACACTTCTAAACTTGTTCAGGATATCCATATGGAAGAGGCTCTCACTTTTACAAGTGATTATATTATTAAGACCTCAACCATGGCAACTCAGCCCATTGACATCTCAACTGAGAATGTCAATGAGTAGAGGAAATCTAGCAGCCAAGAACCTGAAGTTGGTGGTGAGAGAGAGGACTTTGGTCCAATCATCTCATCCCCAATGATTCTTCTGATGAAGAAGAGGGGAATCTGAGACTAAAGGTGCAAAAACTGTCAAAAACATGCTCCTATTTAGTCTCTAAGGTTATTCACCTTGAATCTCAGGTGACTACCCTTTATAATAGGGTCAATGATCAGCAACTTGAGATATCTTATCTCAGGAAAAAACTAGCTGGGAGACCTTTAAGAAGAGCTCAACCAGGAACACAAGAACCTGTGAATGTGGTTGACCTAACCTCTAGCTCACCTATGCAAGAGGGTGATGCTACCAAAAAGGGGGAGAAAGTCATTACAGACATAGAACCTGGGAGTTCTTCAGAGAGTATGGACATTGAGGACTCACCATCCTCACTTGCAATTGTGCATACTCAGCAACTTCCTCAAGTTCACATTAATGTGGACTCTATAGACTCTATCATCAGGAGTCTCTTTGAGGAAGGTATTCCAAGGGCTATGTCATCCCCACCTCAAGGAAGCAAACTACATTATTGGGTGGAGGTATGATGCTGATAGAAGAGCCCTTATTCTTCACAGAGTTCAAGGGAAACAAGAAGTATTTGATTTTCAGACCTTGAACTACTATGAAGGTCTTGATCTGGTCAACATGCCACTTGTCAATCCAAGCAAATCAAGACAAGCTGACAGGTTTGCACTTAGAATTCCAAATAGAATTACTGAAGAGTTCAGCCTAAGAAGAAGACAAAGACAATCAGGTAATGTCATTGATCAACTGGATGCTGAGGCAGACCCTGAGATTAGCTTAAAAGGGAAAACCTTGGATGAAGGCCCAGTGATAGAGCCTGAGAGCCCTGTCACATCAACAACTGCTTCAGAATATCATTCCCTCGGTGAAACACCTGCTGGTGAAGGTGTCTCACAACCTCTCTTTGGCCAGAGCTTGGATGCTACACCAAGCAATTAAGGCCAAACCTCTATCCACCCTGAGTCACAAAGGTCTGTGGGTGACAAAGGGAAAAGGATTTTGACTCCTGAGGAGATTGAGGAGGAGGAGAGAGAGAGGAAGAGGAAGCTAAGGGGAGAAAGTTCCTCTGGGTCTTCATGTTTTATGCAAGCTGCAATCAGGGGTGCCCCCAGACCAAACACTCAAGATGATGAGTTGAGGGTAGTCAGGATTACTTACCTGCAGACCAGGTGTCACACCCCAACCTTGACGGCGGAAACGTCGAGATGTGAGGGTTAAGATTGTTCACAGCCACATAACGCTATATTTAAATTGCAAATATTATTATCATAAGTATTAAAATGAAATACAACCATAAGTCACAAAAAGAAATAAGTTCAACATAACTCAAACATAACATAATGTTTTGTTTATTTAACTAGGTCCAAATCCTAGTTTTATTGCAAGCTTCAAATGTCCACTTTAAACTTGGGGATTTCCTGAAACATGATGAAAATAAAGAATCAACTAAAAATAGTTGGTGAGTTTCCAAGTTTTCATACATAATAAGATTACAAGTAGCAATTCATGTCATGGATTATAAGCTAGTAAGGTTATAGAACACATATCGTTACAACCAAACCTCGACTTGATTACAAGTATATAAGATTGGCTAAGTGTATTTGGTTCCCTAGTGCACAAGCGTACGGCCCCTAGGAGTCGGCAATACCTCGACTTTAGCACCAAATAGGCTTGTCAGGCCCAAAGATCTAAGACGTCGCCAGGCTAGCAATAGTTAATGATTGTAAACAAACTATGTATCTCATATAAACACTTACAAACACAAATAACCATGACCAAATAATAAGTAGAATTGCATGTGCATTACAAGTCTCAAATGTTTAAACGTGTATGTAATATAAGCATCATGTTTCACCCCAAATATGTGTGAAATTATAAAAAGGGGACAAGGAAAACTCACGTATCAAATAAGTATAGAATGAAGTTAAATAAGAATAATGTATGCCGTTCCAAGAGAAAACGTCACAATGCACCTAAATATATAAATATAACAAGATTTAGGCTAATAACAAGATTAACGAGTTAACATGAACTAGGGTATTAGAATTTGGGGATTTTTACAAAGTTAATAAATTCTTATAGAAATACCTTTTATGAAATCTATAAGATTTATTATTATTATTATTATTATTTTTTTGTTTAGGAAATTGATTCTTTGTAAATAACTTGCGATTTTATTTATAAAAATTATATTTATAATCTTCATGATAAATCCTTAAACAAAGATAACATAAGGTCTAATATTAATTTAATATCTCTAAGTATTATATAACAACCTAATTTTATAAAAATGTTTAATCATAACATTTGTAAATAATTTTATATTAAAATATTAAAAGGTTTTACAAGAATAAATTTTTAAGAAATGTTTAGATGACTTTAAAAATATTTGAAATTTATAAAAGTTATTTTTATAATTATTATAAACTTTCTATAATTAATTTAAGGCTAAAAGGCTTTAAAAAAATTACATGAGGTGCCCGGGTTTCGAACCCGTGACCTCATGTATGGGCAACAATGACTTAACCAGTGAACCAGGCTTCCAGCCGCGATGTGATTCTGTTTCTAATTGTTAAATACAACTTAAACAAAAACCCCTAAATCCTTAAGAACCCTAGAACACAATCGATCAAATTGATCGTTAATTCGAGGTTGTTGATCAATTTAACCATGGGGCTTTTGTTCCCCTTGCTTAATCGATCACAACCATGTATCAAACTTACTTGGTTTCAACCAATTTGATGTGGTTATGCTCGGTACTATTTCGATTCTTTGCGCGATGAACAGAGGTTCAGATTTCGATCTTTTCGTTGTTATTTCAAGCAATTGAGTGTGGAATGAGTTTAAAGGGGTCAAATGGAACATTTACCCTCTGTTATATAGTCCTGATTTGTACGTTGAGATGCCGATCGGGTTTCAGTTTTTGTTCGACAATTTCAGTTTCAATTGAGTGTTTAATTGATTGTTTTAAATCAAATTAAACTATGCATTAAGCTGGGTAATGATTATCTGAACGTTTCTGTTCAATTAATTCGATTAATCATCACAATTCGCTCGTTTAACGGTTAATAGTCGATTGACGTTTTCGTTTCAGTTAGATTTCTTTAATATCGACTTCAAGAGTCCAATTAAACCGTGGGTTCGAGTTCGCGAAGCTTCCCCGAGTCGTTTGGTACTTTTAATATGATTTAAAAACGTTTAATTTGACATTTTGGGGGTCACCGGACTCCGGCCGGAGGGTGGCCGGAGTGGTGCCGGAAAAACGGGGGAAGGGGCGGTGGGTTGGGTGTGTTTTTAGTTAATTACAGAAATGGTCCCCCAACTTTGAATTCTCATTATTTTATGCCCAAACTTAATATTTTAAGTTTCTAATTTGACAATTAGGCCCCCTTGAACTTAATTAAGTTTTAACTTGTTAACTTTTATAACTTATTATTATTATCTTTATTATCATTATTATTTTATTACTATTATTATTATTATTATTATTATTATTATTATTATTATTATTATTATTATTATTATTATTATTATTAGTATTATTATTACCATTATTATTATTATTATTATTATTATTATTATTATTATTATTATTATTATTATTATTATTATTATTATTATTATTATTATTATTATTATTATTATTATATTTTATTTAATACTTAACAAAACAAATTAAGAAATAAGCATGCATAATTCATAAATTTTATAAATGTCAACGACGAACCCTATAAGAATAAACGAAAGTTAACTTTTAGTTAACAAAAATACGGAATGTTACAGTCTCCCCAACTTAAAAGAATTTCGTCCCGAAATTAAAAGAAATGAAACTATACAAATAAGAACGGGTATTTCTTCTTCATGTGTTCTTCACGTTCCCAAGTAAATTCAGCGCCACGTTTATTCTCCCAACGAACCTTGACGATTGGGGTTGTTGTGGTTCTCGTCTTCTTCATTATACGGTCCATGATTTCAACAGGTTTCTCGACAAAATGTAATGACTCGTCAATCTGAATGTCTTCCAACGGGACGTACAGACTTTCGTCGGCCAAACACTTTCTCAGATTTGAGACGTGGAACACAGGATGAACTCCACTAAGGTCGGAAGGTAGTTCCAGTTTATAAGCCACTTTCCCAATCCTTCTCAGGATTTTGAAAGGCCCTACAAATCTTGGAGCCAGTTTGCCCTTCTTTCCAAAGCGAACCACACCTTTCCACGGTGAAACCTTAAGAAGAACCATCTCCCCAACTTGGAATTCCAATGGCTTACGTCGCTTGTCAGCATAGCTCTTTTGACGACTTCTCGCCACTTCAAGGTTCTTGCGAATGATAGAAACTTTATCGGTCGTCTCTTGTATAAGTTCAGGACTAGTGATGAAGTTTTCACCAATATCGGTCCAACAGATCGGTGAACGACATTTTCGACCATAAAGTGCTTCGAACGGTGCCATCTTGATACTCGAGTGGTAACTATTGTTATACGAAAATTCCGCAAGTGGTAGATGCGTATCCCAATCGCCACCAAAGTCAAGAACACAAAGGCGTAGCAAATCCTCCAAGGTTTGGATCGTTCGCTCGGTTTGACCATCGGTTTGAGGATGGTAAGCCGTGCTTAGATCTAGTTGTGTACCCAAGAGTTCTTGCATAGACGACCAAAAATGTGAAGTGAAGCGAGCATCTCGGTCGGATATGATGTGCAGAGGTACCCCATGACGACTTACAATCTCATCAACGTATATACGCGCTAACTTTGATGTCTTGTAAGTGTCACGTATAGGTATAAAATGTGCTGACTTGGTCAATCGGTCAACAATTACCCATATACTATCATGTCCTCGAGAGGTTCGGGGTAGCTTAGTTATGAAGTCCATGGATATGTGTTCCCATTTCCACATAGGAATCTCGGGTTGCTCAAGTAATCCACTTGGACGTTGATGTTCGGCTTTAACCTTCGTACACGTGAGACACTTAGCTACATAAGTCGCTATGTCTTTCTTCATTCCAGGCCACCAATATTGACCACGTAGGTCCATATACATCTTATCGGAGCCAGGATGAATAGAATAACGAGTTTGATGAGCTTCGTTCATGATGAAGGTACGGAGGTTATCGCGATTTGGAACCCAAATTCGATTTGCAAAGTACATCAATCCATTGGGTTTCGTTTCCAATTGAGTTAGAAGATTATGCTCCAATTCCTCCTTCATTCTTCCTTCTCGTTGCACCATTTGTTGAGCCTCCCGGATACTAGACTCGATGTCACTATCTATCCTCAGGTTTTGTAGCAGTACGGTGGTCTCATTGACATCAAGTCGGATCTCAGTATCGAACTCACCCAAAGTGTCAAACCATTGGCGTCGATCGCGAATTTCTTGGAATGAGATCATCTTGTTGTGAATCTTTCGACTTAGTGCATCGGCTACAACGTTTGCTTTACCAGGATGGTAACGAATGTCACAATCATAATCACTAATCAACTC
This sequence comes from Flaveria ramosissima, assembly GCA_025215565.1. Classification (NCBI taxonomy): domain Eukaryota; kingdom Viridiplantae; phylum Streptophyta; class Magnoliopsida; order Asterales; family Asteraceae; genus Flaveria; species Flaveria ramosissima. Next base: position 45,916,222 of record CM046037.1, on the reverse strand, counting down.
CACCCAACGACGTTGTCTCATATTGAGATCTTTTTGATTGAAAACGTGTTGAAGGCTTTTGTGATCGGTGTAGACTATACATTGCGTACCATACAAGTAGTGTCTCCAAATCTTCAAAGCAAAGACAACAGCACCAAGCTCAAGATCGTGTGTTGTGTAATTCACCTCGTGAACCTTCAATTGTCTCGATGCATAAGCTATAACCTTCCCTCGTTGCATGAGAACACAACCCAGACCTTGTTTAGATGCATCACAATACACGGTGAAATCGTCGTTTCCATCGGGTAGGGTCAAGATAGGAGCATTGCACAACTTGCGCTTTAACGCTTCAAAAGCTTCTTCTTGCTCGGAACCCCACTCGAATAGTTTATTCTTTTGTGTCAAAGTAGTGAGCGGTTTCGCGATCCTCGAGAAGTTGGCAATGAATCGCCGATAATAACCAGCAAGACCAAGAAAAGAACGAACTTCAGTAGGAGTTGTAGGAACACACCAATTCTTCACAGCTTCCACCTTTGCAGGATCAACGTGAATTCCTTGGCTATTCACCACATGTCCTAGAAATTGAACTTCCTCGAGCCAGAAATCACACTTCGAGAACTTCGCGTACAATTGCTCTTTCTTTAACAACTCAAGAACCAATCTCAAATGTAGTTCATGATCGGTGTTGGACTTTGAGTAGATAAGTATGTCATCAATGAAGACGATCACAAACTTGTCTAGATACGGCTTGCATACTCGGTTCATGAGATCCATGAAGACAGCAGGAGCATTGGTTAACCCAAAAGGCATCACCATAAACTCATAGTGTCCATAACGAGTACGGAACGCGGTCTTTGGGATATCATCATAATGGACTCGCAATTGATGATAGCCAGAACGTAAATCGATCTTCGAGAAGATAGCAGCTCCTTGAAGTTGGTCAAACAAATCATCAATACGAGGAAGAGGATAACGGTTCTTGATGGTAAGCTTGTTAAGCTCACGATAATCGATGCACATACGAAACGTTCCATCTTTCTTCTTCACGAATAGTACAGGTGCACCCCAAGGCGAAGAACTAGGACGGATGAAGCCCTTCTCGGATAACTCTTGAAGTTGACTAGAGAGTTCTTGCATTTCCGATGGTGCAAGTCGATATGGTGACTTAGCCACGGGGTTTGCTCCCGGTATCAAGTCAATTTTAAACTCGACTTCACGCACGGGAGGTAAACCACTAAGGTCATCGGGAAATACTTCAGGAAAGTCTCGTACAATAGGGACATCCTTAAGTTCTTTCCCTTTGACTTTCGTGTTGACCACGTAAGCCAAGAAGGCCATATACTTCTTGCTTAAGCACTTTCGGGCTTGAGTGCAAGACATGAGTTTAAGCCCTTTGGAAGATTTCTCACCGAACACTTTCAAAGTATCTCCAGAGGGTAACGGTATACGAATGCACTTCTCGAAACAAATGATCTCGGCATGGTGTTTGGCTAACCAATCCATACCAATGATGACGTCAAAGCTTCCAAGTTTCATAGGAATAAGATCGATAAGAAAATCATGCGTGTCAAGGCTTAAGATGCAATCACGAATAACGATGTCAACGGTGATCGGTTCTCCATCGGCGACTTCAACGGTAAGAGGTCTTTCTAGTTTCGTATGTGGCTTAGCAAGTATGGGTTCAAACTCTAACGAAACAAAACTCTTATCGGCTCCAGAATCAAATAGGACATAGGCATAAGTTTTATTAATAAGGAACATACCTGTTCAATTTTAAAGGTATTTAACGACATAGGTAACACATGAAGAGAATTAGGTCACAAAAGTTAAAGGTAAGTTAACATACCATTCACCACATCGTTGTTTGCTTGTGCTTGATTCGCGTTGATGTTGAAAGCACGTCCTCGGGCTTGTGGAACATTACCCACAAGACGGGGGCATTGTGGGCGGAAATGACCAGGTTCCCCACAGTTGTAGCAAACACGATTTGTGACCACGGCGGCGTTGTTGTTAGGTGCACGGTGACAAGTCGCCACCAAGTGACCATATTTACCGCATAAAGTACAGATACGGCATGGTTGATTTCCCGGGTGATGGTACCTACAAATGTTGCACATAGGCTGAGGACCAGCATAAGCCCTAGCCCCAGGCACTTGTGCCACAGGTGCAGCTGCAGGTACAAGTTGTCTTTGGGGTTGTTTGGGTGCAGCCACAGCATAATTGTGCGCCGGTGTGAACTTGCGCTTCTTGTTGTTGTTGTTGTTGTTGTAAGACGGTTCAGCTTTGGTTTCTTTAACAGCCTCGGTAGCCGTCTTCTCTACTTTCTTTGCACCCTTCACAGACATGGTACCCGCTCGTATATGGTTCTCGGTGAGTTGAGCGGTGATAGTAATGGCTTCTTCCAAAGTTGTGGGTCGGCTACCCACCACAGCATCTTGAATTTGGGGTGGTACACCCTTAATGAACTTCTCGATGTTGCGGGGGACAGTGTCGACCATGTGAGGCAGCAGTAAACTCAACTCATGATGCCTAGTTGAGTAGGCCAAATGATCACCATCATTTTGCTTCAAGTTCCAAAATTCTTCCTCCAACTTTTGCAACTCACTTCGTGGGCAGAACTTCGCGATAGCGATGTTCTTGAACTCCTCCCAGGTAAGTGCTTGCACAGCTTCGGGTCCACGGTTCCTCTTCTCGCTATTCCACCAGGTAAGTGCCCTTTGTTGGAGCACACTAGTAGCATAACGAACCTTGAGCGTCTCGGGACACTCACAATTGATAAAGGTATTCTCCATGCTTTCGAACCACTCAAGAAGACCAGTGGCTCCTTCCTTGCCACTAAAACTAGTGGGCTTGCAAGAACTAAAGTGTTTGAAGGTGCAAGTTCGATTGTTCCCGTTTTGGTTGTTCCCATTTGGGTTGTTGCTGTTCTCTCCATGCCCATTACCATTGTTGCTACCATTGGTCAGTAAGGTGCTATTAAGTTCAGCAACCATGGTCGGGATGACAGCAGCCATTTGACGAGCAATCATGGCGGCTAGTTTACGATCGAAACTTCCACGCTTTCCATGATGACGAGACATGCTGGAATATGCAAAATGAGTAAGATACGAGAATTGGGATAACAAGGATCATAATTCAATAAGGATAAGACAAAAGTTGTAAGGCACATGGAATGGTTCCATTTGGTAACGCATTACCATTTGGAAACGTTGACACGTCAAGGTAAGTTGACCCACTTGCCTTAGAAATTTATGTATGTTGACCATAGTTTATCACTCATCCCAGAAATCCCCAGGTAAGCATAACTAGTCCCGTAGGATTTATGCGATATGCTTGCCTTAGCCCGAGGGCCTTTTGCCAGGAAATCCAGAATACAGGTGTCTATGTATCACATAAATTTCTTAGGTTCATGTAATCAAAACCTTGATGAGATTTTACATAGATTAGACATAAGTCTAAGGGTTCAAGTCATAAGCATAAGTATACAATTCCACGTGTCGTCGAGAATAAGATTAAGAAGTTTCATTTTTCGGGGAGAGTCAAAGTGTCAAAGGTAAGTTTAGGGAGACAAGTAACTAAGTTTAAACAATTACAAGGCAAACCTACGCTAAGGCATCAAGTTGCACATAAGTAAGGTATAGCATTATGTAGCATGTAACAATATATACATTTCAAAGAATATAAATATTATTCTAAGAGGTTCATGCATAAGCTATAGTCTAGGTCACCATTTCTAATAACCTAAATCTCTATAGTTATGGGCTCTGATACCAATCTGTCACACCCCAACCTTGACGGCGGAAACGTCGAGATGTGAGGGTTAAGATTGTTCACAGCCACATAACGCTATATTTAAATTGCAAATATTATTATCATAAGTATTAAAATGAAATACAACCATAAGTCACAAAAAGAAATAAGTTCAACATAACTCAAACATAACATAATGTTTTGTTTATTTAACTAGGTCCAAATCCTAGTTTTATTGCAAGCTTCAAATGTCCACTTTAAACTTGGGGATTTCCTGAAACATGATGAAAATAAAGAGTCAACTAAAAATAGTTGGTGAGTTTCCAAGTTTTCATACATAATAAGATTACAAGTAGCAATTCATGTCATGGATTATAAGCTAGTAAGGTTATAGAACACATATCGTTACAACCAAACCTCGACTTGATTACAAGTATATAAGATTGGCTAAGTGTATTTGGTTCCCTAGTGCACAAGCGTACGGCCCCTAGGAGTCGGCAATACCTCGACTTTAGCACCAAATAGGCTTGTCAGACCCAAAGATCTAAGACGTCGCCAGGCTAGCAATAGTTAATGATTGTAAACAAACTATGTATCTCATATAAACACTTACAAACACAAATAACCATGACCAAATAATAAGTAGAATTGCATGTGCATTACAAGTCTCAAATGTTTAAACGTGTATGTAATATAAGCATCATGTTTCACCCCAAATATGTGTGAAATTATAAAAAGGGGACAAGGAAAACTCACGTATCAAATAAGTATAGAATGAAGTTAAATAAGAATAATGTATGCCGTTCCAAGAGAAAACGTCACAATGCACCTAAATATATAAATATAACAAGATTTAGGCTAATAACAAGATTAACGAGTTAACATGAACTAGGGTATTAGAATTTGGGGATTTTTACAAAGTTAATAAATTCTTATAGAAATACCTTTTATGAAATCTATAAGATTTATTATTATTATTATTATTTTTTTGTTTAGGAAATTGATTCTTTGTAAATAACTTGCGATTTTATTTATAAAAATTATATTTATAATCTTCATGATAAATCCTTAAACAAAGATAACATAAGGTCTAATATTAATTTAATATCTCTAAGTATTATATAACAACCTAATTTTATAAAAATGTTTAATCATAACATTTGTAAATAATTTTATATTAAAATATTAAAAGGTTTTACAAGAATAAATTTTTAAGAAATGTTTAGATGACTTTAAAAATATTTGAAATTTATAAAAGTTATTTTTATAATTATTATAAACTTTCTATAATTAATTTAAGGCTAAAAGGCTTTAAAAAAATTACATGAGGTGCCCGGGTTTCGAACCCGTGACCTCATGTATGGGCAACAATGACTTAACCAGTGAACCAGGCTTCCAGCCGCGATGTGATTCTGTTTCTAATTGTTAAATACAACTTAAACAAAAACCCCTAAATCCTTAAGAACCCTAGAACACAATCGATCAAATTGATCGTTAATTCGAGGTTGTTGATCAAATTAACCATGGGGCTTTTGTTCCCCTTGCTTAATCGATCACAACCATGTATCAAACTTACTTGGTTTCAACCAATTTGATGTGGTTATGCTCGGTACTATTTCGATTCTTTGCGCGATGAACAGAGGTTCAGATTTCGATCTTTTCGTTGTTATTTCAAGCAATTGAGTGTGGAATGAGTTTAAGGGGGTCAAATGGAACATTTACCCTCTGTTATATAGTCCTGATTTGTACGTTGAGATGCCGATCGGGTTTCAGTTTTTGTTCGACAATTTCAGTTTCAATTGAGTGTTTAATTGATTGTTTTAAATCAAATTAAACTATGCATTAAGCTGGGTAATGATTATCTGAACGTTTCTGTTCAATTAATTCGATTAATCATCACAATTCGCTCGTTTAACGGTTAATAGTCGATTGACGTTTTCGTTTCGGTTAGATTTCTTTAATATCGACTTCAAGAGTCCAATTAAACTGTGGGTTCGAGTTCGCGAAGCTTCCCCGAGTCGTTTGGTACTTTTAATATGATTTAAAAACGTTTAATTTGACATTTTGGGGGTCACCGGACTCCGGCCGGAGGGTGGCCGGAGTGGTGCCGGAAAAACGGGGGAAGGGGCGGTGGGTTGGGTGTGTTTTTAATTAATTACAGAAATGGTCCCCCAACTTTGAATTCTCATTATTTTATGCCCAAACTTAATATTTTAAGTTTCTAATTTGACAATTAGGCCCCCTTGAACTTAATTAAGTTTTAACTTGTTAACTTTTATAACTTATTATTATTATCTTTATTATCATTATTATTTTATTACTATTATTATTATTATAATTATTATTATTATTATTATTATTAGTATTATTATTACCATTATTATTATTATTATTATTATTATTATTATTATTATTATTATTATTATTATTATTATTATTATTATTATTATTATTATATTTTATTTAATACTTAACAAAACAAATTAAGAAATAAGCATGCATAATTCATAAATTTTATAAATGTCAACGACGAACCCTATAAGAATAAACGAAAGTTAACTTTTAGTTAACAAAAATACGGAATGTTACACCAGGAACTATGACATAGATGAGATTATATCTCTCCCCTTAGAGCAATTAAATGAACTGGCTGACAGGTAAGTGTCAAAAGAGATGAAAGAAAAGGAGGATGCAAAGTAACTTTCCAATTCAAAGAGGAAAAGAGACAGAAAAGACTATACAAGCATGCTCCTACTCTCTCCCCAGTTCAAGAAAGCCCTGTGCAAGAGACTATGGCATCTACACAAGAACCTCAGGTAGACAAAGAAACAGACAGACAAAACATGATCAACTACCTGAGTGCCACAGGTCTCTACTAGGCATTTGCACTTCTTCCCTTGTCCTTTGAGTACATTGAGTTTGAGTATCTCAAACAGCTTGAACTTCAAGTGCTCAAAGAACAAAAAGCCACAAAGAGAAAGATGAGGGAAGAGGCTGCAAAGTCAAGAGCCATTATCCAAAAGAGTATGAAGAAGTCTGCTGACAGACAAAGGATGATGAGCTTCTTGAAGCTGTATGGATTCTCCGGAAGGAGACTTGGCCCTATGTCTCTATCCACAATGGATAAGCATATCAGGGTAATCAAGCAAAATATCAAGAGTGAAGAACTGATTGACTTATACTCTCCAAGTCAAATCTCACCTGAAGTGGATGTTAAGGTTGAACAACCTGAGACAACACAACCCGGACCTCCTGCTGAGCCTCAGCAAGCTTCATCTTCTGATCCACAGCAAGGTCAAACTCCCTCTCCTTCTGAACCAGTGAGGGAGGAACACCCACCTGGGAAAGACAAGGATGATCAACAAGGTGCTGCAGACCAGTCTTCTCAGTTAAAGTCCTCTAAGAGGAAGAAGAGGATGGCTTCTAAACCAAAGTCTAAGAAGAAGAAGCCTGAATCATCTACCTCTACACCTCAGGCTGAGTCAGATCAACCTGAGGAAGTACATGAAGAGGCAGCCCAATCAACTCCAATCCAAGTGGCTCCTCTTGCAGCTGAGACACCCATCTTATCCTGGACCTTCACTACTAATCCAGAGAGATGGCATGTGATCAGAGATCAAGGTGTTGAGAATGTCTATACATGGCAAGACATAATCAACTTATCTCTGCATGATCTCTTTGAGATGAGAAGATATTATGAGAGTCTGAATGATCCTGACCATCTAATGAAGAAGGGTATGGTCAGCATTATGCTGAAGACTACAAACATCTGAAGATCTTCTAAATGTTTTGGTAGCATCAGCCTAGGGGGAGTTTGTAAGGATTCCTATAAGTCTGATGCAGCCAA
>CM046037.1:45896146-45903646 GCA_025215565.1 Flaveria ramosissima | reverse complement strand
GGAATCTTTCGTCTTCTGGGACTGTGTAAACTGGAAGATACTTAACACACACGAAAACAACCACTGAATGGACAGCGGGTAGATTGGTTATCAAATGTGAGAATATATGTGGGACCCCACTTGCTAGCTCGGTGTACACAAGCCCAATCCCGGGAACACGGACTAGACCAAGACTAGGCCCGAGACCAAGAATCCATGCCATTGAGATCCTGCTATGCATTTCAAATTCGTATCTTTTGACTGTCCCGTAATGCCAAATGTACATGACAAGAAGAAACACCACCGCTATCACGAGGGGGACCCACCCACCTTGGTTAATCTTGAAAAGGACAGATGAGAAGTAGGTGAGCTCGATTACCAGAGATAACCCAGTGAAGATTGACACCAGAATCCAATGACACCGCCAAACTAGTAGCATTACAAATACCATGAGAAATGTTGTCACCACCATCACTATGACGACTGCAGTTCCTGTTGCAATCAAGCAAGATAGAAGAAAATAATAATTATATTTCAACTCATGGTTAAACTTCTGATAATCTGATTATTTAAGGGTTGTATAATCGAACTGATTATCTGTCGGTATGCTAAAATTACCATAGGCATTGCCAATTTGGCTTTGATTTTTGAACCCAACGGTTACAACAATGCAAAGAACCATAAGAATCCAATTGATATCTGGAACGTATATCTGCCCCAGAAATTTCTTTGATGTATGAACAACTTTGACTCGAGGAAAACAGCCAAGTGCATTTGCCTGCTTAATTATTGAAAAAGTAGCAGATATAGTAGCTTGACTCGCAACAATAGCAGCTAAAGTTGCAACAACAAACATTGGCCAGTAGATACCATCTGCACAATCAGGAAAATATTCGATATAATTTAATATCAATTGTAATACAGATTCCAGAAAAGAGGTGGCAATTACGACCCAGAGCTGGTCAATTTGGGCTGTGTTTTATATCAAACGAGTTAAATCAAAAGGTTTGTAAAAGGTAAAACAGGTGAAAGTCACCAGATCCATACATCCTCCAAAATCGTTTTATTCAAATTATTTTTATAATCACAATTAAAGCATTAAGTATTCATAAAAACAGCTTTCATAAAGGACAGAAAGTGTTTGAGGTCAAGCTGTCCAAAAATGTACCTGGGATAGAGCGGTAAAAAGCATCATACACATGTTCATTGTTCTTCATGAGGTATGCTGCTTGTCCACAATAAGCCAGCAGAAGGCAAGGGAACACGACAACGGTAAATGCCAGCTGGATTGCTGAAACCGGAAAATGGGCAAGGTCTGCAAAAAGTGCCTCAGTCCCTGCAAAATTTGATAGATCATACATCCACATGTAGCATTAGATATAGCATCAAACCATTAATGACACCAACCCGGTCAATCTTTCTTCTTTCTAACAATATATTTTCTTACCTGTGATGCTGAGCATGATCCCACCTAGGGAAATCCAACCATTTTTTCCTCGCCTTCTAAAGTAACGGAATATATATATGGGTGAAAAAGCTCTTAATACCCCTTTATCATGTTTGCATATGTTAAAAATCCCGATTCCACCAATTAATAGAAACCAAAGCAACACAACAGGAGCAAAAAGCCATCCGACTTTATCTGGACCATAACGTTGCACGCTAAACAAACCTACTAGTGTGATCACGGAAACAAGTACTACAATATCTGCAGCAAAGAAAAAATCAAAGAAAAAGTTTGATTTTTTCATTTGAAAAGGAAACAAAATTTACATATATTAAAAAAACTACAAAGTAAATACAGATATACCATTGCTCATTCCAGGATTGTTTATCTTGATACCGCCAGAAGCTGACAGAACTGGTAAAACATATATATTGGTTAAAGATTCATAATAAATATGATTTTAAAAAAGAAAACGGCTACTATTGTGCTTACACATTACAAGCATATCTTAATGTTGAGTAAACACATGTTTACTGTTTTACTTTTCAATGTTTCAATTTAGGTTATGTTTTATCTCTAACAAGTTACATTTTGTAATCATATTTGACACGCTAAATGTTTATAAAAGGTAATAAAAAATAAAAAATAAAAAATAAAAATAAAAAACATTTCTAGACAAAAGTATTTTGGCCAACTCGACCCATTACATTATGTAGAAAAAAGTGCCTGTTTTGACTTACTACTCCACATGTGATGAAGGTATCTACCTGACTACCATACCTCATGATTTAACCACAAATTGCCCACCAAACCATCTTTAAGGGCCGTTCAAAAAATATCCATCTTTAAGGCAAAGTGTCTGAAGAATCACATGTTACAATGATATAACTTGATTGCTAAACAACGGGGATAGGGTCTAACTAATATATCACTTTAGTCAGGGAGTAGTTGCAGGGGACAAAAGATGATCGAAATATCATATGGAATATAGAAATAAATATATATAATAGAAGTGTAGCCTAGGTCCAGAACGTGAATTTTCCTTATTAAGCATTTAAGTAACAATTTGACTAAGATTACCTGAAATAGCAGGAGTTAAAATTCCATCTCCAATCACCATACAAGTACCAACTAGAACAAGTAAAAGAAGTGCATTCTTTTTAAATGCATGTGCTTCCAACCATATTTTGGTTTTTCCAGCAAATGATTGTTTATGAATTGTGTTTCGACTATAAGTGGTCAATTCTTCATCGGTTCTATGCTGATTAGGAATTGTATTAACTTTTGCATGCCGACACAGTAACGAGTAAAGAGCAAAAGTTCCACCTACACAAAGAAAAATATATTTAGTGGTGACCTATAACGGTATCACTTTATGGGTCTCGCCTCCATTTCTCATGTCAAAACTTCTAATCTCCTTAAACATACAATTATTATCTATAATAGATAACATAAAGAGTCCATCTAGACTTCATTCAAGAACCCATGAATCCTAGGATTAACTAAATAAGAAATTACATTGAATCCAAAATACATAAAAGTGTTATGATTGTATGAACAATTAACACACACCAAACTCACGTGTACTGCCTCATGTTTTTGGAAGTTAAGTCTATTTCACAGCTCAATCAGCCTGCAAAAAAGCACAACCAGAAAGAGCTAATGAGGATAGACGTTTGATTGGAAAAGACCTTATTGGATAACAGGATGAGGGGGTCTATAAACTCGAGAATGACAAAATTGAAGCGCGAGCTTGGTGCAACAAGGCTTCGGCTTTTGCTGCTTTAATAGTGTGGGGCCATACTTGACCTTAAAAAACTCCTTTTATCTTCTTGTATAGACTTCACAACAATTTGATTTGTGTTAGGTACTTAGGTTTAGGTTGCATTGTTGTGGAAGAAATACGTTAGGATCTATGCATGTTCATGGAACAAAAACCGTTAATAACAAACAACTAGGTTGGCCGAAGTACAAGAGATGGCCCGTCTCTCCGATGATGCAAAATTTATATTTTTATGTTTCTAATAAATCAATGTAATTCACCTACAACCCCTAAACATAACGTAATTCACCTATTGCTAATCGTATTTACATAGATTTTCCTAAATATAGTCCTCTTCTATCTAAATAACTAATACTAATATGAAAAATAATACCTTTATAATATATAGAATAATACTTATTAATAAAAACAATAGTAGTTGAACATAGGGAAATGGATGTACCTTGACCATTGTCATTTGCACGGCAAACAATGAAAACATATTTTATTAGCGGCACAAGAGTAAGAGAATATATGATTAAGGAAAGTGCCCCAACAACATCCTCCGGATCATCGATTCCTTTTGGAAATGTATTGTAGAATACATATAGGGGTGAAGTTCCCAGATCTCCATACACAACTCCGAGACTTTGAAATGCAAGACGAAGAAGCAATATAACGGAGGATTTCTGCATGAAACAATAGTATGTCATCAAAAACTTCTAAACTTTATAACTACATTAGCCAAAACAAATCAAGTCAAAATTTTGGTAACCTTTTGTTTATATTACCTAATAAACCTAAATTCCAAAGGCAGCCAAATTAAAAATCTATAAAGAAAACCATAATCATAAAGTGTTTGCCAAAATTGCAACAATCTCCATTATGGGAACCCCTGCAAGAATCAAAATGGTTCCTACAATGCTCCTTTTTATGCTAAAATTGCTTATTTACCCAGTGCATCCTACACAAAGTATGAAGATGATTTTGATCTGAGTCCTCACGATTCCCCTATTTCGTCATTCTTGAAGAGCTTTTAAAACACAATTGACTTTTCTTGATCAACTAAAGTCTAAAACTACCAGCATATTAATTACTTCATAAACAACAAATATTCAGTTTAACAAATGTATCAATCTCAAAGTCATGGACCTTAAACACTAATTCCAGGAAATTACACATGAGTTTGAGATATATCATGATTGAAAAGTTAAGTTTAACCCTAATCAACCTGCTGATTATATGAACAAAGAATGCCAACATCAAAGACCAGATTAATTTCTAAAATAAACAAACAAAAAAAAACAATGAGCAAGAGAAAGTGAAAATAGGTTACCTTTTCTCTGTACATATTCTTGAGCCTACCAGCTTCTTCATCCATAGGCTGATCAATCTTCTGCTCCAGAGCCAATATCCCACCTTCGTTTTCAAATTCTTCGTTCATATTCACTTCCATTATTGGATTACACCAATACACAAATTGACAAATGTGAACTGAAACCCACTTCGTATAAACTTGATTCCCAATCAATCAAACCCTAAACTGAACGAAACCCCAAAAAATTGAATTCAATCTCGTCAATCACTGTTTGTATGTACGTACAAAAACGAAGGGAAAATCTTTAATCGAACCAATTCAACTGAACCCAAGTAACAAATCTCTGCGGCAATCAACTAAAAACGAAGAACGAAAACAAGTGATTGAACAATGGATTTGGATTGAAGAAAACCGACATGGCGAAATTCAAGTTTATCACTTTATCTCAAGTGGGGTCAGTAGCTAAAAATAATAATAATATTCTTGATTTGATGATACACACATACACCTTCCAGAGAAGTTGATTCAATTCAAATTATGTCACACTTATTATTTCTTTTTTCCTAATTTGGGCGTGCGATTAGGGTGACGAAATTGAAGCAACAAACGGAGGATGAAAGAATACAACTTGTGGCTGTGGTTGGTGGGAGTCAATTAATAATCTTAACTTTTCATTGAATGATGGTGTGACCACTTTGCATGTGGTTCGACTAAAAGAAACACAAACCATCACTCTTTTCATTTGAAAATTTGTGGTGGATTCACATATTATTCTCAAAAGAAAATGATATCGAAAGGTTGATAATATACATGCATTGTTTTTGGCATGTTAAGACCCCACGTGTCACGGCTTTTTTCCACCAAGACCACAATCGTTGTTTAGTATTTTTAAGTTGAACGGTCATTTAACATTTTAATGAAAAATTATTTGTTGGTGTGTGTCATATAACAATAAACTAACATACCCCGTAAAATTTAGCCATTAGTAAATAGTTAGTTTCTTATTTATGTATGTTAAAAAGTCGCACATCATATAATGACAAAACTAAGTGTGACTAAAAGAGTTTAAACTTATACATGTGATGAAAGATTATGATATTAAATATTCTTGGAATAATTAATTATAATATTCATACGATATTAGTTATTATTATGGATAACTACAATTAATATTTAAGCGACTTCATTGTATTATTTTTACTTAACTAGGTTAAACATAAATAATTGGTTATAGGATAATCCAACACATTTAAGTGGACTAATATGGGCTAATTAATTATTTAAATCCATTAAAAGAATAATTAAGTCAAAAACATATCAGAAGAAACTAGTGTTAAGCTCCCCGCGTTGCGAGGGGAGCGTAAAACCATCCCAAATAGTACCAACACCGAAAAACACTCGTATTAAACAAAATAAAAATGGAAAAATAAAAACCGAACCAGAAAGTATATGTAAAAACATTAAACCACGTACGTGAAACGTAAAACATTGAAAACAATAACAAAGTTGATCTAATAAAAGATGTAAAGTATTGATATAAAATTAAAAAATGTACAATTTTTAATGCTCATTGGACAACTATTGATGCATCTTTAACTTCATAATTAGTAATATTTAAATTAGGTCATACATTTTAAATAAAGAGTTAAACATAAGATGCAAAGGATAACAAAGTGAGAAAACCTTAGCATCCCCCAATGTATTTCGCCACGATGGGGCTCCTTGGTGACCCGCCCGATTGAAAAAAAAGAGTTAATTACGCAAATGGTCCCTGTGGTTTATTGAAAATAACAGGTTTGGGTACTAAGGGTTTTTTGTAACAAGTATGGGTATTGTGTTTTCCATTTGTAACGAGTTAAGGTATTAACACTAACAGACGTTAACTTTTAAGTTAAATATAAGGGCATTTTTGTCATTTTACCTTACATGGAATATTTATGTCATTAATACATAAAAAGGTCTGTTTGTGTAACTTTATATATACATATAGATATATGAATACACAAAGACACACACTTCTTATAATCTGAAACTAATTTCACCACTACCACCACCGACCACCATCCCCGCCGACCCATCGCCGGCGACCATCCCCGTCGCCCCACCGCCGGCGACCATCCCCGTCGCCCCCACCACCTGCGACCATACCTGTCTCCCCCACTGCCTGCAACCATCCCCGCCGCCCCCACCGCCTGCGACCAACCCCGTCGCCCCTGCCGCCCCCACCGCCTACGACCAACCCCGCTGCCCCCGCCGATTGCGACCAACCCCGCCGCCCCCGCCGCCCCCACCGCTTGCGACCAACCCCGCGGCCCCCACCGCCAGCGACCATCCCCGTCGCCCCCACCACCTGCGACCAACCCCGCCCGCCCCCACCGCTTGCGACCAATCCCGACGCCCCCACCGCCAGCAACCATCCTCGCCGCCCCCACTGCCTGCGACCATCCCCGCCGCCCCCACCGCCTGCGACCGACCCCGCCGGCCCCACCACCGGCCTCCACCGCTGGCTATCATCCCCTCCAGCCCCCACCGCGAGCTACCACCCTCAGATCCTTGTCGATCCTAGTGTTGGGCTTTCAACTCTCACATAAATCGGCTATGGATCTGCCCCTCATCTCTCGGTGTTTGGTGTTCCATCCTTGTCGATCTCAGTGTCGTGTTCTTAGATCTAAGCACCAAAGGGAGATGGGATGATGTTGGTGAAGCAAAAGAAAGAGACATAGACAGATTTGGTAAGGAAGGGAGAAAGGGGGGATTTGGTGATGTGGGTGATGGTATGATGATGAGGGTACCAGACATGGATACGATGGTCTGAGGGTGTTGATTGTTGCTAGTGATGCCGACAGTGGTGGCGAGCGGCGGTGGCATGCGGTGGTCAGTTGTGATGGTGGTGGTGAGAGTATTATTTCATCTGTGTATATATAAATATATATGTGTGTGTGTTAAGAGAGAGTGTGTATGTGATGTATAAATATATTAGTTTAATTAAATTAC
>CM046037.1:45796146-45891146 GCA_025215565.1 Flaveria ramosissima | reverse complement strand
TGTTAATCAATACATGGTTTTATTAGCATTAAGCAAGAAATTACAAAATTTCCTACAATTCACCCAAGTTTTACTTTCTTCATTTCGACCACTCAACTTCCAGCATCGATATCTTAGCTTCAGTTTGGACAGGGTTAGTTCGTTACAAAACGAGAACTTAAACCAATAAATAAATAACTATTTATATAAAAAACATATAAATAGAATTATTTTGTGTCCAAAATTCCAACAATCCCCCACATGAATGGAGATCGATCAAAGCACATAAAATTCCCAATGAAAGCTCGACAGTTGAGTCTTGCAGGATAGGTTGGTGTTCCCATTGAACCTTCCTTTGTGAAGCATATTTAGCCTACTGGTGGTGTGTAGATGCGATGTCTTTGAACAGACCCCTTTTGGTGTACACGACAATATACATTCACACAAGACTCTCCCTAGTCGGGCACATCCCCTCATTGTCGTGTCCGTTATGGTCATGGATCACTATCCTGGTTTTGCAAGAGCTCTAGGATTTGCGTCACTCCACAAATCCATTCGAAGCGACCCCACTTCTCTCTAACATAGGTGATTCCATGAATCATTAAAAGCATTATGGTTATATTGATTCCCACAATCATTTAACCTAAATATGCTTAACCTTTCCTTGGTCACTGGTTCGGGGTACTCCCCAGAGTGAATGGACTAGGAAGTTCGTCACTCCCTTTTCGTTTTAGGGTACTCCCCTATAGTGACTCCGTTGGTCATATGATTAAGTTGTCCTATTGAACCTAGATCTTGGGATCTCCAGTCGACTAGGTTAGGTTTCCCTCATATTCCCCTTTTTTCTACGGGCTTTAGTCCAATTCCTCTCTATCTCATCTCGTTTCAACCCACTGGTTGTTTGGATCCAAAATTATAATCTATCACTTTGTCAAGTCGATATAGATAACTTCAATCGAGATATGTTTTCATGATGTGTTCTTAACTCGTAAGTTAATAATGTCTTTTGTGAAACTTCTAAGTGTATTTGAATAATACAATTCTTATTTCAAGACGAACACATCTATTTTATGTCTTCGGTAGTAGACATCTATCAAGATTCTAAATCTAGCCAATTAGAATTTGAGTCTATCATAGACTTCTTATGACCTTTATAGACTACACTAGATCATGTGTTTGCAATATCTTTGAATTGTCAAAATCCTTATTGCTAACATTTTATTTTCAAATGCAAGAAATCCCCACATTTAGGTGTTATTAGATAACATCCATATAAGGTAATGAAAGGTTCTCCCTTTCTAAATATGTTTGAGAAAACTTCTCACAAAACCATTTCTACATACCCTAAAGGGTTGTTTCTAAAATGGCATCTCCCCCACATTTCTTGCAATTTGATTTCAAAGTAAGGTTTGCTATCAGACAAACCTAGAAAACTGAGTCCTCCTCATTAAGCTTTGTATACTAGATAACATTATCTAGTTAGTTAAGTTTTCTATAGGTTATATCAACCTCCTTGAACCGAATGAATATCCTCTTTCAACTTTGTCTATACATAATTGACCTCCTTAGAGAATCATAATTGATAAGTACTAGGCTAGCATGCTTTAGACTACAGTACTTTAGCATGTGAACAGAAGATGCATCATTCTGATCCTTCACAGCTTTAAGGAATAACGCATTATCCTCTGTCCATATCCATATCTTATTATAGACAAATCATGAGACTTATTCGTCATCATTCGGTTTAGGAACATAACTTGTTTTCCTTTAAACCTCTCATCCACAAGCAAGTTACCAGTCATAACACTGGACCCAGTAGTCGCCTCAGCACCAACTCAGCAGCAACCAGTCGGTAGTAACTACCGGAACTCGACATTACCACAATAGGTTGGTAGCAACTCAAAGGCAAGCTCTGTACCAATATAGCATACACACACACTTCAGTAGTTGGCATTGAGTTAAGACCAAGATCTCAGTAGCATCTTTCAAAACTACTCAACCGACTTTCAAGCACAACAGTGCGAGTGTGCGAAGTGCAAAGGGCACTATCTTCCCTTTGACTTATAAAGACTTAGTAATAAGTATTGATTCAATTTACTTTGGTGAACACATTTATCATTAACAAGATAAATGAAACTCGTCTACAATCAATATTACATTAAGATAGAGTCAAACACATTGACACTAAATAATATGTAATTCATAAATTTTGCCTAGAGTTATTGGCACACATGTATTGTTATTCCCTTCAAGCTATGTATACCAAGGATACTTTCCCAAACGAAAGAAAAATCCTCCACATAACTTTAACAACATTAAGATGGTAGACGCATCAACATTTAGATCTTTCAAAATGAATTTAGCAAAATTCATTAAAGATAACATGTTGGATCTAGAAAGGCTGTTGCAACCAAAACCAAGTCACTTAGAAGATTTTGGTACAACAAACAAAGGACTTTCGAAGCTAAGTATGAAACTTCCAAAGGAAGAAGGAGCTCTTCCGAAGACAAAGTGTAAAACACACTTCCGAAGGAAAACTCCAACTTCCGAAGACAAAGAACCTACTTCCGAAGATCAAGACTTAGAGAGAAGATCTGAAGTCAACTTCCGAAGTACAGAAGTCCTCAAAGCCTCGGAGCATAGAAGCCTCTTCCGAAGTATAAGTGGCTTCGGAAGAACTTGTTCTTCCGAAGCCAATTAACCTTCGAAAGACACTCCTATTATCCAGTGGACATAAGTATGGCCTCTCTGACACTCCGCTGCAAATCTCTGATATACTGCATGGCGTTTTCTCAAAAGCCATGTACTTGTGAAGATCATGTTAGGTTGGACTCACTTTAGTATAGAGGTTTACTTTACATTGTAATAGGACTTTTGTTAGTTTCATTTTGTATTTTGTTTGTAATTAGCAGTTTTGGCAGTCCAGCGAAACTGTGAGCGAATCTATAGTTTCGCTCACAGTTTGCTGTTTTGGTTCACCCGGCGAACTTGTGTTCTGCCGGGCGAAACTATAGTTTCGGCATGACAGTTTCGCTGGTAGCGAAACTGTCAGCGAAACTATGACTGCTATATATACTATTGTCATTTCATTTTGTATGATAAGTTTGCAAAACCCTAATCGTGGAATTCTGTTGCAAACTATCATTTTCAAGCAGTTACTTCATTGAAATACAATTGTGCTTATTGTTATTGAGTGAGTTTGTTCATTTGAATATCAATTATGTCTTGATTCATCATATTCTCTTCTCAATTGTTGTTATTTGGTTTGTGTATTTGATATTGATCAATTATCCTATCAATTGTACTGTTCATCGATCACATGGACCAACAATATGGTATCAGAGCCTTAGTGCTCTTGATTTGTTGAGTTTTTGTGGTTTTGGTCAATATCTAGTTTCAATCAATTCTCATTGGATTATCAGCTGTTTTTGGGATGGAAATTGATTGAATTATGCTTGTTCTTGATTGAGGAAGATTCTACAATCATCAGATCTCAAATTCATTGAGTTTTGGATGATTTCAGATTGATTTTGAAGTGAAAAAGGGTTTTGAGATCGACCAGCGAAATTACTGTTCTTACTGCGAAACTGTTCTTCATTCAGCGAAATTATGAGTTATTTTGGATCAGAAGTTGTTTTCTAGAGTTTCAGCGAAAGTATTTCCTTGAACGAAAGTTCAGTAGTGTTTTTGATCAATTATCAAGCGAAAGTGCTGCCGAATCTATTTCTGAACGAAAGTTCAAGCTTGTTTCCTGCGAAATTAGCAGCGAAACTAAGCAATTGTTGTCTCTGATTCAAGCGAAAGTGCTGCTGAAATTGCAAGCGAAAGTGTCTGTGTTTGCGAAAGTGTCTGCGATAGTATTGTTTCAGCGAAACTGTTAGCCAAGTCACCTTTCTCAGCGAATTTGTTAGCGAATTTGTCAGCGAATTTACTAGCGAAATTATCAATCTTTCTGCCGAAACTATAATGTCGAAATTAACTACTCTTACACTTGCGGATCTTGAAAGTGTTGCTCCTAATAGACCTCCAAGACTCATTAATGGAGATAATTTGAAGATTGGAAGAGATGTCTCAAAGCTTTCTTTTTCTACACAGATCATAATCAATGGGAATCGATTATTTCAGGTCCTCATATACCTACGGTTACAGTTGGTGATGTCGTTTCTCAGAACAAAGATCCATCTTCTTATACTGAAAGAGATCTGAAACTGATTGATCGTGATCAAAAAGCATTTGGTGCTCTAACTCTCTGCTTGGCTCCTGACATCTACAATCGTTTTGCAGAGCATAAAAATGCTAAATCCCTTTATGATGCTCTCTGTGAATTTTTGATGGGAATGCAGATCTGGTGAAAGACAAGAGTATTCAAGCTGAAAAGGAGTTCAATTCGTTTGTAGGATACAAGAATGAAAGTTTGACAGATCTTACAAATCGTTTCTTAACTGTCTCAAGCACTCTGAAGAAGTATGATGAAAGACTCTCCAACAGTGAACAAGTTAACAGGCTTCTCGATTCTCTTCCACCACAGTGGAGTCTTCAAGTGAGGATGCTCAAACAAGAAAGAGGTTTTACAGATTATAAGCTGATGGATATCATTAACAAGTTGAAATCTTTTGAGTTGGATATGAAAAGAAGAGAATTTAACCAGACTATGATGCCCACACCTGGTTTTTCTCAAAATGCTGCTTTATTGTCATCCGCTGCAAACTCTCACATTCAAAATCCAATTCAAGGAGGGAGCAATACAAGTAATTTCTCAAGTGGTAGTAATCATGTTGGAAAAGAATTGGGAAATTCTAAGGTGAATGCTGAAACTACAATTCCATCTGAAACAATGGCTCTTTTTGGAATGTTTGTTCAGAGCTATGAAGCTCTTGTTGCTGGTGAATTGAAAGGTAAAGGAATGACTATGGAGGATATGTATCAGGTTGATCCTGATGATTTAGAAGAAACTGACATTCAATGGCAAATGGCAATGTTAACTTTAAGAGCCCGGAGATTCATGGAAAGAACGG
This sequence comes from Flaveria ramosissima, assembly GCA_025215565.1. Taxonomy (NCBI): domain Eukaryota; kingdom Viridiplantae; phylum Streptophyta; class Magnoliopsida; order Asterales; family Asteraceae; genus Flaveria; species Flaveria ramosissima. The sequence goes on along the minus strand of CM046037.1, from coordinate 45,886,152 downwards.
AAGAAAGAATTTTGGTGGTCAATCATCAACCTCAAAACTAGGATTTGATAAGTCAAAATTGAGGTGCTTCAATTGTAAACAATTGGGACATTTTAAACGTGAATGTCCATTACCAATTGTCACAGATCCTAGTAACACTGGAGTACCAAGATTGACAGCAGAGAAAGTAAAGGAAGAGGGAAATTCAAAAAAGGAGTCAGCCTTGATCTCAAATTTTGACTGGAGTGCAGAGGTGGAAGAAACAAGATCTGAAATAAATCACGCGTTAGTTGCTGAGATTGTGAAAAGTGATGAGATGGAAGTTGAGAAAGATGAGTTTGTGTTGTTTAAGGAATTCAAAGGAGAGAATGAATCTTCAGTAAAGGAGAAAGAAGAGAAGGCTGATGGAGAGAAGAAAGAGGAAATTACAGGTTCAAATGAAGAAAGAAATTCAAAAGCTGTGAAAGGAAAAGAGAAGGATGATGCGGCCGCTACTGTTGAGGAAAGGAAATCAAGTACTCCAGTATGCATGTGCGATAAAGCTTTAGCTGCCGAAAAGATGGTAATGGGACTTCCTTATGAGGTAATACAGGATATGTGTTCATCTGCTTGCAAAATTAGACTTTTTGGGGTTTATAAGGCTAATCGTTTGTTAATTGATAATGAAAAGGATTTAAAACGAATTAATGATGAACTTAAAATGAATGAATCAAAATATTTTGTGAAATTAAATGAGGCTTTAAAAGAAACTGATCATTTAAAAAGAATTGTTTTGGAAAGGAATGTAGAGGTTAATACTTTGACTGAACGGGTTGCTCTTGCTGAATTTGAAGCAAGCAAACTTCAGTCAAAGTTAGATAAATGGACTATTTCTGGAATGAAACATGATGATCTTTGTAAATCTCAACGGGGAGCAAGAATTAAAACGGGTTTGGGTTATGAAAATGTACAGGTTTATCCTCCTCCTAGTACATACTGTTATTCTCCTATGCCTGTTCCTCATCCTTCTAATGATTTAATCAAATCAGATACTGACAGTATGTCTGCAGGTTTAGTTGGGAATAACTCTAAGTACATTCGTGAAGACTACGACTATGGACCAACTAGTGGGCTTGGATGCACTAGTTCTAGTACACCTGAAAAACAGCAGTCTGTTTTAGATAATAAGTCTAGTTTAAATTCAGTGTTTGTTTCTAGTTCAAATGTAACAGACTTGAATGTCTCATGTTCTCTTGATTGTTCTATTTCATCTTGTAATTCAAATCATGATAGTGATGATTTTTGTTCTGGTAATGAATGCAATGAATCTGATGTTTCTCCTAAAACAACTGAGCAACTTAAAATTAATTCTTTCGAAAAGTTCTTTTCTCAACCTATTCCATCTTTCATACCATTAAATATGACATCTTCAGAAAAATGCAGTTCGTCTTTATCTGAAACTGGTACCAATGGTACGAGTTTTACTGATTGTCAGAAGAATCAAGTTCTGATTTTGTAAAGAATAACTCTGATTCAAATAAACAAAAACATCATGAGATGTATGAGACATTCAGTGATGTTGATTCTAGTTTGTCTGAATGTGATGAGGAGATTATTATTGATCCTATTTTTACCTCATCACATCATCGACCTAGATTCAAACATCATTGTTTCAGGTGTGGTGAAGAGGATCATCTTATCAAAAATTGTCCTTTGATTGAAAGATCCTCTAATAGAAATTGTTTTGGGAATAAATTGACAAAATTGGTTAATAATTTCTTTCATAAAAAATCAGCTTCTTTAAAAACAAAGTTGTTCAATCTTGGGTCCCTATTACTCCTGGCTAAATGATTTGTTCATTCATTTCAGGGATCTTCTTCAAAGATTGTACACAGTCTGTGGCATGTTGATAGCGGCTGTTCCAAGCATATGACGGGATTAAAGGATTTGTTGACAATTATCGGATTATAGATGGAGGATATGTGGCATTTGCTGGAGATAAAAGGGTGGAAAAATGATTGGACAAGGAGAAGTTACCAATGGTTCTCTTACTCTGGAAAAAGTCAACCATGTTCCTGAATTGGCATTTAATCTTCTGAGTGTCTCTCAAATTTGTGATAAAGACATTCCTGTTCTATTTAAATCTGACGAATGTTTATTTTTAAAATCAGAGATTGCTATTCCAGAGATTTAATTCTCATGCGTGCTCCAAGGAAACACGATACATATCTTCTTGATATGAATTCTAATGAGTCCAAGGCTACTGCAACTTGTCTTCTCTCAAAAGCATCAACCTCTGAGTCACTCTTGTGGCATCGTCGCTTAGGCCATGTCAATTTTAAGATAATTAATAAATTAGTAAAGAACAATCTTGTTAGAGGACTTCCTTTAAAAGATTTTTCTGTTACTGAAAAATGCATGGCATGTGCCAAAGGGAAACAACATAAGAAACCTCATAAGCCTAAACTTTTAAATAGCATATCAAGTCCTCTGGAGTTGTTACATACTGATTTATTTGGGCCTATTAGTGTTAAATCAATTGCTAAAAAATCCTTTTGTCTTGTTGTTACAGATGATTTCTCACGTTATTCATGGGTGAGGTTTCTTGCACACAAAAGTGAAGTTGCAGAGGAATTGCAGAAATTAATCATTTCTATTGAATCAGTCAGTAAGAAAAGAGTTATGGGATTAAGAAGTGACAACGGCACTGAATTTAAAAATCAGATTCTTGATTCATTTTGTGCTCAAAAAGGGATTGTGAGACAATTTAGTGCTGCAAGAACACCCCAGCAGAACGGTATTGCAGAAAGAAAGAATCGTACTCTTGTGGAAGCTGCTCGTACAATGTTGATAGAATCCTCATTACCAGTTATTTTCTGGGCTGAAGCTGTTAATTGTGCATCTTATGTTCTAAACAGGGTGCTAATTGTGAAAGATAAAGTGAAGACTCCTTATGAACTTTTTCATAAGAGGAAGCCACTAATTGATTTCTTTCGCCCATTTGGTTGTTCTTGTACTCTTCTGAATACTCAAGCTCAAAAGACAAAATTTGGTGCTGTTTCTGACGAGTGTTATTTTGTTGGATATTCTTCTTCACAAAAGGCATACCGAGTTTATAACAAGAGAACACGTATTGTTCAAGAGTCATTCTATGTTGATTGGCAAGAATCCAATCCTTCTGAAGTGAAATCTGAACCTGCATGGTTCTTTGACTCCGATACTGTGTTCAATTCATTTAATTTGCCAGTTTTCGATGATGATACATCAATTCCAAGTACTCAAACGAATATTATTCCATCATCTTCATCGTCTGTTCCATCCATCCCACAAGTAAATGATGCTGTTTCAACTGATGTTAGCTCATCGTCTCCAATGCCTGATCAAGCTCCATTATCTGATTCTTTATCTCCTACATCTCCTAACTTACCTGATTCAACACCTGTCATTGATACACCTTCATCTACTCTTTCTCCGGCAACGGCTGATACTTCTTCAACGATCTTTCCTTCTTCAAGTGATTATAAAACTTTGAAAGATCATCCGCTTGATAATGTGATTGGATCTGTTTCTGATGGTGTTCGCACGCGAAGTCAATCCGGTCTGATTAATGTTTGTCTTTTCTCATGCTTTATTTCTCAAATTGTTCCTAAAAATGTTCATGCTGCTCTACAAGATCCTTGTTGGGTAGAGTCTATGCAATTGGAACTTCAACAGTTCCGGAAGCTTAAGGTTTGGACCTTAGTTGATTTACCTCCCAACAAATATCCAATTGGTACAAAATGGGTATTTAAGAACAAACCAGATGATCGGGATGTGGTGGTGCGAAATAAATCTAGACTTGTAGTGCAAGGCTTTGCTCAAGAAGAAGGAATTGATTATACAGAAGTCTTTGCTCCAGTTGCTCGTCTTGAAGCAATCCGAATATTTCTTGCTCATGCTGCTAATAAACAGTTCAAAGTGTACCAGATGGATGTGAAATGTGCTTTTCTCTACGGCGACATTGATGAAGAGATATATGTGTGTCAACCACCAGGCTTTGAAGATCCTGATTTTCCTGATAAAGTGTATAAGCTTGATAAATCTTTGTATGGCCTTCATCAAGCACCCAGAATCTGGTATGAGACTCTTACGCAATATCTTTTAAGCAATGGTTATTCTCGTGGTACCATTGATATGACCTTATTTAAAAGGGAGGTGAATGGTGAAATGATCTTTGTTCAAGTGTATGTCGATGATATTATTTTTGGATCAACAAACTCTCAATTGTGTAGAGAGTTTGAAGAAGTGATAAGCCAAAGGTTTGAAATGAGTATGATGGGTGAAATGTGTTTCTTTCTTGGCTTGCAAGTTGAACAACAGAAAGAAGGAATTCTTATTCATCAAGAGAAGTACATTAAAGATATTCTGAAGAAATTTAAGATGGATGATGCGTCTACTGAAATGACTCCTTTTACTGCTCAGACGTGTCTCACTCCAGATGAAAATGGAAAACCAGTTGATCCTCATCTTTTTCGGTCTATGATTGGCTCTCTCATGTATCTTACTGCAAGTCGTCCTGATATCACTTTTGTTGTTGGTTACTGTGCTAGATATCAGTCGGCTCCAAAGGAATCTCATGAGAAAGCTGTCAAACGAATATTTCGTTATCTCAAAGGATCGTCTCGTCTCGGACTGTGGTATCCATATGGTGGAAATTTTGATTTACATGCTTATTCTGATAGTGATTCCAATGGTTGCAGGTTAAACAGAAAATCTGTGTCTGGAGGTTGTCAATATTTGGGAAATTGTCTGGTATCCTGGCAGAGCAAGAAACAAACTACTGTTTCTCTTTCTACAGGGGAAGCTGAATATATTGATGCATCTAGCTGCTGCTCTCAAGTTCTCTGGATCCAACACCAAATGATTGATTATGGAATTAATTTCCTTCATACACCTTATTTCTGTGACAATGAGGCTGCCATTGGAATTGCTAAAAATCCCATTCATCATTCTCGCACAAAGCATATTGAAACTCGAATTCATGCGATTCGTGATGCTCAGGAGAAGGGTTTCATTAATATTATTCCCATCGATACAAAAAATCAAAAAGCTGATCTTTTCACAAAAACTTTTGATAAACCTCGTTTTTATGAATTGATTTCTATGCTTGGGTTAATATCTTTTTAAATTTTCATTTTCTATTTCTTTGATAATAATTAAAAATAAAAAAAAAATCAAGTTAAAATTTCATTTATAATTATAGAAATATGAAAATAAAAATTTGGGGGAGTAATATCATTATTCTGAGATCGGATTTAAAATGATGAGAAATGATTGTATATTCTCTAAATATTTCTTATTTACATGACCAGTAATTCTATGAGAAATGATAGTAACTGTTACTGGATTCTGTTTCACATTAAAATAAAAAGAAATGGATCAGATTCTTTGACGATATGCTTGATAGACTCAGCCTGATGAATGAAGTAGACAGCAGCTTTATGATTAAATTAAACTTTATGCTTAAGAATGTCTGGATTTACTCATTCATTTTGGATTGCACAAAAACTGAGTCCTGACAAAAATTAGATTGAGAATGAATCTTTCGTTCATTTTGCTTTGTTATGTCATCATTCTCTGCTGGTTTATTTTGTGTCAAGATGTCTTGTGTCTGTGCTTATCTCCTCTGCTGTACGTGAGTACTGACCTGGAGTGATGATCTCCTCTGCTGTACGATAGTACTGACCTGGAGCTCTCATCAGCACATGTTCAAATGGTTATCTCCTCTGTTATACGTGAGTATAGATCTGGAGCTCTTACCATTTTGATATAATTATGTCAAATCATCTTATCGATGAATTTCTCTCAGAATGAAATATTCTGTTTATAATCATTTGCACACTTATCCACAAATCTTGTTCCATGAAGATTGATTCATAATTCAAGAAATCCTGAGGTTGGGTGAGGGTTTTTACCAAATGATTGTGGGGTCTTAGCATTCTAAAGCATCTAATCGAACCTTAAATGAATCATAAGCTGTTGGTTGAAAAAGGATAAGGCATGAGTTTAAGTGGACAATTATATCAGCAATCGTTATTGATTTGTTCTAATTTCAGTTGTTTCTGTGCAGATTGTGATCAGACCTTGTACTCAGTATGATCTCATGACTGGTAGATGATTTTTAATCATCATTATGTTCTAAAATATTTAGAGAATGTGATCTCTGATTATTTTAGATCTCATTATGTGATGTGCTTCCTTTGAGTATTATAATAAAAAATAATAATAATAATAAAGTTATAATAAAAAAAAAAATAATAATAAAAAATAATAATAAAAAAATAAATAAATAAAAAAAATATAAAATAAAAAATAGTGCGAAATTATTCTTTCGCTAATAGCTTCGCTAAGCGAAACTGCAATTTCGCTATGTTTGCTAATAAGTTGTTAACCAGTTATCTTCTAGCGAAATTACAGTTTCACTGGGCGAAACTGTAAATTCGCCTGACGAATTTATAGTTTCGCTGCCTGCGAAACTGTTGGCTATATAAGTCATTTTTGCGAAATTTCTTTCATAATTTCGCGAAATTGTTCAGTTTCTCCTTTTAGGGTTTTTCAGTAACATAAACGGCGATTTTGATTTGTGATTGTTATTTGGACTGATTTTGAGTGCTATTCTCTTCGTATGTGAGTTTCGAACTCTGATTGACTCTTTAATCTGGATTACATCATGTATTCATAAGGAATCTGGATTATGTCGCTTCGGTGGTTTCGCTGTTCGTTCAGCGAAACTACTGAAGTTTCTGCGAAATTGAACGAAAGTTCACATTCTTTCAGCGAAACTGTAAAGTTATGCTGTCCGAGCGAACTTAACAGTTTCGCCATATCTTATCTAATTTCGCAATGACTGATCCTTAATTCACACAGTTTCACTTGTATTTTCATGTGTCAGCGAAACTAATTGGTAATAACGAAACTAAATTAATATTTGGTGAAACTAATTGCGAAACTACTTTGATTCATTCTAATCTTGTCGAAACTACTTTTTGTTCTGCGAAAATAACAAGTTTCTATGAGCGAAATTATAGTTTCGCTCGTCGAAACTGTTTGTTTTCCTTGTCGAAACTGTCCTTGATTCAGCGAATCTATCATGGCTTAGTGAGCGAAACTATTGTTTCGCTTGCCGAAACTGATTGTTTCTTTTGTTTTTGTCTTATTTTCTTATTTTCAGTATTTCTTATTCAAATTTATTTGTTGTTCTTTTCAGGTTATTATGGCGAATCTCAAGTTTGATGAGAGGAATAACATTACTGCCATATTAGACGATACTCTGCCAAAGGCGGCCGGATTTCGTGACTGTATTAGATGGCTCCAAAGATCACCCATTGCATATGCTATCTCTCACTCACCCACTATATATGATCTTCACATTAGAGACTTTTGGAGATCAGCTGAATACAACACTGGAGGAGATGTTCAGAGGATCACAGCTAGAGTGATTGATCATGATATATCTATTACTGCTGAGAGTGTGTCGAGAATTCTTAGACTAGAAGATGATACTGGCGATGAAGTTGATATGACGGAATCTGAAGTATTCCAAGCTTTCAGACAAATGGGATATGAGGGGCCAGTCTTTGGTTCGAGGAAGGAGATTAAAAAGTCTTTTTTATCTAAAGAATGGAGATATATAGCTCACGTTTTTATTATGTGCTTAGATCACCGTAAGGGTGGATCTGATGGACTTAACCTTGACTGGGCCAAAGCTATGGTGATATGTTGTAAAGGGGAGAAAGCAAACATTGCTAGATTGATCTTTGCGTGTATGGCAGAAAATGTGATGGCGGTGAAAAAGGATAAATGGTTGTTATATCCTCGTTTTATTCAGATGATTATTGATGATCTGGTTCCTGATGTTCCTAAACATGGTGAAGTTAAGAGATTAGTGCAGATGAACCCTCGGATATTTGCAGATTGCTGTGCTATACGCCATGATTTCAGTGGTAAAATAACCCATCTCTGGGAAAACATGTACCCACCAGAGCGATGGAATTATATCAGACGGGTCGATGAGTCTGAAAACAAAAGAGCTGAGGAAACAAGGGTGAAACAAGCTGATGCAGCTAAGAAAAGAAAGAGATATGCAAAAGAGAAAGATTATGATTTCGAAGAAGACATAGACACAGAAGCAGAAGAAATAAGGGTGGAGAAAGAACGGAGGTCTAAAAAGAGAACTGACTTTGTTGAGCCTGAACGAAGAACAAAACATAGACACGAGGGTTTCACAGCAGGGAAAGAGGCTAGTGCTGGTCTTGATGAGGATGTGATTCGTGGTCTAAATACTTCATTGGCAAATGAGTTAAGTATGATAAAGACTAAACTGACGAATCAGGAGATTAGGGAGCAACAGAAAGATGAGGTCATTGAAGGAATGAAAAAGATGTTGGTTGATCAGAATAATTTGATTAAGAGATTATTTGAAGAAATTTCACAGATGAAAGCTGCTGCTGGCCTACCTAGTCAACTAACTCAATCTGAGTTAGATGATATGACTGATATATCTAAGTATCCATTCATGAATGTGGGTACTTCATCCAAGGTAGGAGAGGGCACTTCTGGAGCAGCTGATACTGAAGCAAGGGAACAAGAGATCCCAAGAGAAGATGCTGGAAGAAATGAGGAAGATGATATTGTTGAAGCAGGGTTTGTTAACCTACAGTTTGATTTTGATAAGGATATAGTGGGAGAAGAAGTGGTCGTTACAGCTACTAATGAGGAAGTGTCAGATAAAGAAAAAGGGTTGATTGATGAAGAAGAGGAGGATAAGCAATTGGTTGATTATGATTCTGAACCGGAGTTCTATGAAGTAGATGAGAGACCTTTGGTGTATGTTGCTAAGAAGGGAGATGATGAAAATGATGTGTTTGAGATGGATAAGAGTGATTGGTTGGTAAAGGAGAAGGAGGCTGAAGAACCTACTCCTTTGTTTCAAAATATGGAGAGTTTAAGCAGAAAAGAGGCAGACAAGAAGATAATCAGTTGGTGTTATAATCCTTTCTTAAAGATGTTTTTGATTAATAGAAGAGGAGGTAATATTAGTTACATGCTCAAGAGGAAGGCGTTTAAGACCTTGCCTAAATGGGATCTGAGACGGTTGGCTACCTTGCCTTTGATTAATGCTCATTTAAGTGAAAGGGCAGTATTTCTTGAGAAGGAAATTAAAAATGGCCTTAATGATAATTTTGAGTCATTTGGATATATGAAGGCTGAACGAAAGAGATAGAAGAAAGATAAAGACTGGGAGACTGGGAAAGGGAGGATTGTTTTAAGAGTCAAACCACCTAAGACTGTAAACAGAGTAAGATTGGCTGATCCTCTTCCTCCACGTTTACAGGACTTTGAAAAGTGGTTCTATGATAATAACACTGGTGAGGCTGTGATTAGAGCCAAACAAGGAAAAGAGTTTAGGGTGTTTGACCCAATGGAGTTATTCAGCTTCTGTGATAAAGATCTCTTGATTCTTTGTGAAAATCATATAAAGGCCGGGGCAGGAGAGGAAACACGAAAGGAGGCAAGCTTGTTTATGAATGTGGCGAACAAAATAAGAGGAGTACGGGCAGAGGTAAAGAGTTTGGCTGAAAAGGTGAGAGCACAAGATGACTTTGCCATGGATGTTCAAGACATGACCAGGCAGTTTGCTAGAGCTAGTGGTCATTCGGAGGAAGCTGGTGATGCAGGAATTAACCTTGGAGAATCAGTGGCTGAAGCTTCTAAAGACGTTGCTGCAGGAGGGGATGAAGATAGACCAACAGCAGCTGAGGAAACGGGAGCTGAAGAGTCAAACCAAGAGCAGTGAAGATAGTGAGGTCCAACCTAGGGGGAGTATTGAAGATCATGTTAGGTTGGACTCACTTTAGTATAGAGGTTTACTTTACATTGTAATAGGACTTTTGTTAGTTTCATTTTGTATTTTGTTTGTAATTAGCAGTTTTGGCAGTCCAGCGAAACTGTGAGCGAATCTATAGTTTCGCTCACAGTTAGCTGCTTTGGTTCACCCGGCGAACTTGTGTTCTGCCGGGCGAAACTATAGTTTCGGCATGACAGTTTCGCTGGTAGCGAAACTGTCAGCGAAACTATGACTGCTATATATACTATTGTCATTTCATTTTGTATGATAAGTTTGCAAAACCCTAATCGTGGAATTCTGTTGCAAACTATCATTTTCAAGCAGTTACTTCATTGAAATACAATTGTGCTTATTGTTATTGAGTGAGTTTGTTCATTTGAATATCAATTATGTCTTGATTCATCATATTCTCTTCTCAATTGTTGTTATTTGGTTTGTATATTTGATATTGATCAAATTATCCTATCAATTGTACTGTTCATCGATCACATGGACCAACAACTTGACCATACTTTAATCCACTGTTTACCTTTTTATGTTAGTACAGTTGCCATCTTTAGTTGGTGACAAAAGGTAAGTCATGGACATGTCATGACTACCATATCTTAGATAATACTTTATCTAAGATACCTTAACTTTAGCATTGTAGTATATGCTTTAGTCTTAGGTTTCCAGCTGGTATCAAAGTATATCCGGCTGTAGGATCTAGTATATATAGTTTCTCATTGTAACTCGTGTTTCATGCTTGTAAGAGTCTTGTAATATCTTGAGTTGAGAAGTAATATATACAAGTGCCTTGAAAATATATTTATGCTTGTTCCTTTGCTACTTATTATATTATTATCAACTCTTGTAAAAGACATTACTTCATCTGATTTGAGTGTTTCCATAAGCGAGTTTGAGAGAAATACAAGTGTTTAAGTGACAAACCCGATCCTGCAATTGGTATCAGAGCTTTTTAGGCTCTTGATTGTGAGATCTTACCATCCTAATCAACCAGTTTTTCACTCCTCCTTATACCTCACTCAAAATGGCCCTCAACAAATCTGAAGTAGAGATGGGGACGATGACCAAAGCTCCCATCATCACCCCTGAAAACTTCAGGTCTTGCAGCAGTAAGGCTTCATCAGGTATCAAGACAGCAAGATGTGGCAATCCATTGTCAATGGCCCACATAAGCCAAAAGTAGCTGGTGGAAACGGTGCCATGATTGAGAAAGCCGTTGAAGATTATTCTGATGAAGACAAGAAGAAGCTTGACATAGACAGCAATGTTATGACTGTTCTTATGACTGCAATTCCAAACTCTATCATGGTGGGGTTTGAGCATTGTAAGTCTGCCAAAGAACTCTTTGATGCGCTTGCTCAAATGTACTCGAGCTCAAATGATTCCAAGAAGGACTCACTGAAGCAGCAGTTTGAGAACTTCACCTATGTTGCTGGAGAGACTCTTAGCCAGCAATATTTCAGGTACATGGACCTCATTTCTTCCCTTCAATCTGTGGGAATTACTCATGAACTCAGAGACCTTACAAGAAAGTTCATGAGTGCTCTACCCAATGAGTGGACATTCTACTGTGTGTCTATCAAGAGAACAGAGAATCTGAATACACTCACCATGACCGAACTCTATGGGATCCTTGATGGATACCGTTTGGAAATGGAAAGTAAGAGGGGTCATCAGACAAGCAGACCCTTGAGTCTTCCTGCTAGCAACGCTTTAATGGTAGCTGAAGGCTCAGGAATCTCCAAGTCTCAGCAATACCTGACTTACACCCAGCAGCCATCTTGTTCTTCTGGGCCTTACATCATATTTCCTGAGACTCCAAGGTCTCAACAAGCTCAGCAAAGCTCCTTTCAGGACAGCTGTGCTTTTGTCTCAGTAAGTGGACACTCAAATGACTATCAATACTGCTTTGATGATCTAGAGTGTTTTAGCCCGGATGACGTGGAATACGTGGACACATTCCAACAAATGGCTCTTCTAACCTACAGAGCAAAGAAGTTCTTTAAAAGAACTGGAAGGCAATTCCCTCAGAACCCAATCAACAGCAAATTTGGGTTTGACAAAAGCAAGGCCAAATGTTACAACTGTAACCAACTTGGTCATTTTGCAAGGGAATGCAAGGCTCCCAAGTCCAACCCGGAAATCCCACAGGCCTCCACATATCCCTCTACACCAAAGCCCACCGGAAAGTCAACAGAGACTGCTGCAATGGCTCAAGAAGTTGACTGGAGCTTTATGGTTCAGGATGTGACTCTTGCTCAAGCACTCATGGCCGGAACAGATGAAAACAAGGTATATGAACATCTCTGTACTCCTGCCTGTATTGCTAAGGTTAAACTGTATCAGGACTATAATATGGAAATTAAATCTGATATTAAGTCTTTAAATGTTTTAAAATCTGACTTTAAAAGGGCTGAATCTGACTACCAAAGAAAAATTGAGGACTTAGAGAAAACCGTGTCCCTCTTAAAACATGAACATACAAACTACAAGACTCAAATAAAGGATTTAATATCCAAATTGACTGAGGCTCAAGCCCAGCTTGTCACTGCTGAGGCTCAAGCCAGGAAGTATGCTATTTCCGAGCAAAACTTCCAAGCCATTCTTGCATCATCCTCTCACTAAAAACTTTGTTACCAAAACAAAGGTGGGTTGGGAACCAATGAAATTGCTCCACCACACTCTTATGAGTCTATAAGACAACCAAGGTGTGGTACTGAAGAGCAAGAGGTTCCATCTGCTGACCCACCTTCTCATGAGTCAAAGAATGATGCAACTATGGAGACCATCACAGGGAAGAACCAGAATAATTATGTGCTCCCCTGCCAATGATGATCAAACCCTGACCACCAAAGCCAAAAGAAGCAGAGCTAAGGCAGCCAGAAAAACTGCCAAGAAAGTGGCTGAGTCCAAGCTAAAGATAGACCCAAAGCAAAAGGGTGTATTCATCTCAGCTGGATTCTAGGTGGTTGGAAATTCTGATTCAGGAAAGGAGTGCAGTACCAGTACTCATATCCTACCAAAGGATCAGAAATTAAAGGGAAAGGTTGCTGATGAAGAGAAAAAGAACAAGAAACAACAATCCTCACATTCCCAAAAAGTTAACATTGCATGCATAATGTGTGGTCTGCAAAACCACATGGCCAAAGATTGTTACTACAATCCTGCTAGCACACATTGTGCAAATAATGTTAAAAAGGAAGGAGTCAGGGAAGGTTTCTCATTTGGACCATATCAAATGGTTCAAGTGATGAAAAAGGGAAAGCTTGTTTCCGAAGCAAGGCTTCTTTCGGAAGAAAATTCTTCTTCCGAAAGGAAAAAGGCTTAGGAAGTTAAAGCTGTAAAGACTCAGAAAAGCAAAAGAGTCCCCTTGAAACCATCCCAGAAGAAGACTGCTTCGGAAGAAAAGGTGGTGAAGGTTTCTTCCGAAAAGAAAGAAGCTTCGAAAGAATACCAAGCTACAAAAGCTTCAACAAGCTCACCCTCTATGATCAACCAAGGGATGGAATGGAAGATCAAGGAAGATGTTGTAGCCCAAACCTCTTCTTCAAAGACATCCATTGAACCCCCATGCATAAATTTTGGTTCAATTATGTCATTATCATTGGAAGAACCCAAGACCAATAAGGCTTGGGTTTCCAATCAAAACTAATTATCTCACCTTATATGCAGGAACATCCATATGACAAGAATAACAACATTTGGATTGTAGATAGTGAGGCCGGAGGATATATTTCTGGCAGAGGAAGTATATCCAATGGAAAGTTAAAGGTTGACAAAGTTAATTTTGTCAAACAGCTTGAACACAACTTGTTAAGTGTATCTCAATTCTGTGATCAAAAGCATCAAATGCTCTTCACAGAACATGAGTGCATTATCCTCAAACCCGGGATGACAATTCCTCACGAATTGGTGCTTCTTAGATCTCCTAGGAAAGGGGATATGTACAAGCTAGATATGAACAATGCTTCCCCAATGGGAGAAGTATCATGCTTTCTTTCCAAAGCTGATGGTGATGAGTCAACACTATGACATAAACGAATGTGTCATGTCAATTTTAAGACAATGAATAAATTGGCTAAAAATAACTTGGTACATGGTTTGCCTAAAAAGGAATTTTTCTGCAAAGATAACTGTGTTGCTTGCCTGAAAGGGAAACAACACAGGGCATCTCATAAATCCAAAGTTGTTAACTCCATCACCACTCCATTACACTTATTGCACATGGATCTATTTGGTCCCACAAGTATAATGAGCATTGGAAGGAAATCATATTGCCTTGTGATTGTTGATGATTTTACTAGATTTACATGGGTATTCTTTTTAAGAACCAAAGATGAAACTGCTGAAACTTTAAAATCTTTTATTCTTAAAATAGAAAATCAAGTTGATTACAAGGTTAAAATAATTAGAAGTGATCAAGGGACTGAGTTTAAGAACCTAGTTCTTGACTCATTTTGTAACTCAAAAGGGATTGCCAGACAATATAGTGCTCCCAGAACTCCTTAACAATATGGTGTTGCTGAGAGGAGAAATAGGACACTTATTGAGGCTGCTCGGACTATGTTAGCTGATTCAAAGCTGCCTCTAACATTCTGGGCAGAGGCAGTCAGCACTGCATGCTATGTGCAGAACAGAGTTCTTGTAGTAAAGCCATATGGAAAAACCCCTTAAGAGTTATGGAACAAGAGGCCACCGTTCATTGGCTTTCTAAGGTCCTTTGGCAGCAGGTGTACCATACTCAACACAAAAGACAATTTGGCAAAATTTGCTGAAAAGTCGGATGATGCTATCTTTGTTGGATATTCCTCCTACTCTAAAGCTTATAGAGTTTATAATATTAAAAATCAACAATTTGAGGAATCTTCCAACATTGTAGTTAATGAGCACACTCCTTGTGTTAGGGGGAATGGCCCTGATCATATCTTTGATTTAGAATTGTTTCCAAACTATTCTAAACCATCTTGTGAGAATGTTTCAGCTGGAACAGGTGCTCAATGTGATTCTGATGAAGATCAACTGTTTGAGCTTCCCAGACCTATTCCAAGTTCTCCAAGAGTTGCAGCAAATCAAGTTCCCACTATTGAAAGATCTGACAGTATAACCATTTCAAGAGATATTAGTACTTCAACAAGGGATTCACCTGCTGACTTTCAAATCTCTTCAGGTGACCCTGCACAACACCAGGCTGATGAAAGCACCATCTTGAAGGAATAGGCAACTGTTAATGATGCTTCATAGCAAAGAAATGATGATGTTTTTCTTTCATTCAATCAGTCCTCATTGAATGAGTTTGAAACAACAGCTGGACCAAGTATTCAAGCTCCTGAGCAAAATATGTTCAATTTGGACTTATCTTTGCAACTGAGGTGATTCCTAGACTCAGGATTCATAACACTCATCCAGCTGAAAACATCATAGGGGAAGTCTCTGAAGGCGTGAGAACAAGAGGACAAACTCACAATGGGAATGTCTGCCTGTACTCATGCTTTTTATCCCAAATGGAACCCAAGAAGGTGGAAGATGCCTTGAAAGATAGTAGCTGGGTTGAATCAATGCAAGAGGAGCTGCTTCAATTCAAAAGACAAAAGGTTTGGAATCTATGTCCGCTACCATCTGGTCAAGTACCTATAGGCACTAAATGGGTATTCAGAAACAAGAGAGATGATAGAGGCTTGATTATCAAGAACAAAGCAAGACTGGTGGTTCAAGGATACACTCAAGAGGAGGGAATCGATTATACTGATGTCTTTGCACCTGTTGCAAGACTTGAGGCAGTTAGGATCTTCCTTGCTTATGCTGCATCCAAGAATTTCACTGTCTACCAGCTTGATGTCAAGTGTGCCTTTCTATATGGGGATATAGATAGGGAAGTCTATGTATGCCAACCTCCAGGATTTGAAGATCCACAGCATCCAAACTATGTGTGCAAGTTGGATAAAGCTCTATCGGGCTGCACCAAGCACCTAGGCTGTGGTATGAGACATTGTCTCAATTTCTCCTGAAGAATGGTTACACTATGTGACATCCCTTAATTTTGTTAATTTAGAAGTTAACCTTGTTAAATCTTAAAAGGGTCTTTTATGTCATTTCGAAACTTTGGGGTTGGTTATACTTAATAATTAATTTGGTGATTAATAAATTAATATAATAATAAAAACATTATAAGTGTTATAATGTTTGCTTATTATTATAAATTTTAGGGTGTTAATAATCTTAAATAAAATAATAACTAATATTATTATTATAATAATGATATTAATAATAATAATAATAATAATAATAATACTAATAATAATACTAATGTTACTAACTAAAATAATAGTCATAACACTAATAATAATATTAACTTATAACATTATTAATCTTTGAAAAATGTTAAAACTTAAAGTTATTTAAGTTCAGGGGTTGTTTTGTCATTTTTATAAACTTTAAAAGTAAACTATTTACATAAAATAATAACAACCCAAACTGCAGGGACTATTTGTGTAATTAATCGAAACTTTTTTCTTTCTTTTTTTCGCAATTCCGGTGGGTCTCTCCGGCCACCGCCGGCGACCTCTCCGGCGACGTCTAAACCTCCCAAAACGCTCGATTTCAATGCAATTAAACCGGTACCTAACCATCGTGCATCAGTTTCAAACATAAAGTCATCGTTAATTGAATTTAATGGGTGTTTAATGTAGTGCACACGAAACCGAAACACAAGTTCAAAACCTTAAACTCGTTCGTGCACTAAAAACCCATGATAATCCAATTAATTGAACCTGAACAATCTTTTAACTATCTATAATCGATTACCATTTCCAAATTCACCTGAAAACACACAAAACTTCGCATGCGATTCTCGTTTCATCGCGAACCTGTGGCCTGATCGAACCCCACCTTTTGCACACTTAGAAACGCAATTGATTGAGGGTTTTCGAAGAACACAACCCTCTGAAACTACGAACGAGTTTAATTTGATTATCATCTTCAATTGCTCATGGTTGGACCAAAGTCAATCGCGAACTGATCTTGTGCTCATCTCTATCGAAATTGCTCGAATCCAGGTAATTAAACGCATGGATACATTCGTCTTAACATGAGGAACAAAAGCCCCATGAAATTATTCGTTAACAGGATCGAATCGGGGTTCAATTTGATCCAAGAACATTCTAGGGTTCTTAGGATTGGGGGTTGTCTGGGTGTTTGTGTTTATAACATTTTGAAACTGAAATCTTGCGCAGCTGAGGCCACTGGGTCACCGGTTAAGGCACTAGCCTCACATACATGAGGTCCCGGGTTCGAACCCGGGCACTACCATCTTATTTTTTTAAGGGGTTTTAGCCCCAAAATAATTTCTAGAAAATTTCTAACAAATATACTAAATTCATTTAAAAACTTCAAATATTTTTAAAATCATCTAACTAATTTTCTTGAAATTTATTTTATTTTTTTAATACTTTAATACTATTATTAATCATTTTAAACAAATGATATAATTAGTTCAATTTCTTATTAAATGAATTTCAAATATTGTTTAACTTATTAAATCATTATTTGTTCAAATAATATATTTAGATTATTTCTTATAAGTTAAACTCAAAATATTGTTTTAGTTTACTAAATAATTATTTGCTCAAATAATATATTTAAATTATTTTTCTTATAAAATAGACATTGAATATCGTTATAACTCACTAAATCATTATTTTGTTCAAATAACAAGTATATATTATTGTTTAAAATGGGAGTATTTCAAAAGTTTGTTTAAACTATATTTAGACTTTGTTACAAATGATTTTCTTTTATTTCTTAGTATTAAAATGATAAATTAGTATGTTGACTCAAAACATAATCAAATTTACCATGTTAGCTGGATCTAATTATTAACATCTCAAATTCCACTTAAAATCTTAGTTCTCGTTAAAACGTTGAACTTATTATAATTAAACTTTAACCTTGTAAATATATATAATTTTAGGTGCCTTGTGAAGAACTACATTGGATCACCGCTTATTACATTTCTTAGTTAATCGTCATTTTATACTTATTTGATCAAGTGAGTATTTCCATACCCCTTTTTCTTATTTTCACACTTTGGGGTGAAACATGTTAACTTATACTATTGCACTTGTAAACTTATTTGAGACTTGTAAACCTATGGCAATTCATCTTGTAAAGTTGTAGTTAGTTGAACTTTTGTGGTTACCATGTTATGGCGTTATATGTACAATCATTAACTATTGCTAGCCCAGCGAAGTCATAGATCTATGGGTAAGACAAGCCTACTTTGGTTGATCCAAGTACACTTAGCTGATCGTATATACTTTTAAACGTTTGAGACTTGTAAAACTTTGTCGAGGTTTGATTGTTGCATTGTTCATAACATCCCTAATCACTTTATTCACTAACTTATGACTTGAATTGCCATCTTTTATATACTTATGTATTGCAAACTATGGAATGCTCACCAACATTTTATGTTGACCTTTTATTTTTAACATGTTTCAGGAATACCTCAAGTATGTGATCTACTCTTTGAAGCTTGCACATCTAGGAATGGACCTAGATAAATAAATGAAACAAGAATGATTTGTTACATTCTATGTTATGCTTTTAATTTCTTTGAGACTTATGTTGTAATGTTACAATTGAAACTTATGTTTAAATTATATTTGGATTATTAATAGCGTTATGTGGCTGTGAACGATCTTAACTCTCACTCCTCGACGTTTCCGCCGTCAAGGTTGGGGTGTGACAGATTGGTATCAGAGCCCATAACTATAGGGATTTAGGTTATTAGAAATGGTGACCTAGACTATAGTTGCATGAACCTCATAGAAAGATTCTCATACCTTTGTGCTTACATGTTGTTTGCATGCTACATAATGCTATGCCTGTTGTGCAACTTGATGCCTTAGCATAGGATTGCCTTATGTATGCTTAAATTTAGTTACTTGTCTCCCTAAACTTAACTTTGACTCTTTGACCCTCCCCGACAAATGAACTTCCTAAGCTTATTCTCAACGACATGTGGAATCTACACTTATCATCTGGGTTCAATTCCTTAGACTTTATGTCTAATCTATGAAAATCTCATCAAGGTTTTGATTTCATAAACCAAAGAAATTTGTGTGACACATAGACACCTGTATTCTAGATTTCCTGGCAAAAGGCCTTCGGGCTAAGGCAAGCATATCGTATAAATCTCATTGTGAGACCAGTTATGCTTACCTGGGGATTTCTAGGATGAGTGATAAACTATGGTCAACATACACAAGTCTCTATGGCAAATGGGTCAATTTACCTTGACGTGTCAATGATTCCAAATGGTAATGCGTTACCAAATGGAACCATCCTCTACGTATCTTAAAAATCTTTGATTCCTTGAACTGGTAACCCTTCATTCTTATCATACATAATGTTCCTATTAATATTGAACCTACCCTACATTTCAACCCGTACGTTTAAACACCGTTATACGTTGAGCGTTTCATGTAACTATTTCTATAACTTGACCAACGTGAACATTGGGTCTTAATATACCCAAAGATATTGGGAATCTAAACCGAATGGTCATCAAAAACTTTAAACCGCTACTTATGGTTCTCAAGTCTTCTTAAGGATGTGTCTAATAACTAAAGACATGCAATGCTATAGGTGGAATTCTTACATCTCGGGATACTTTGTCTAGGCAAAGTGTAAATGGTGATTTGACTCAATCATTGAATCCACTTACTTGACTCGAAACCCTTGAGATGAGTGATCACTTATAAGTACGCGTGTCTTCAATAAGGCTATGGTTGACCTCATATCTTGAGAAGTCTATGTATTCCTTTCGATTGTGAATCGAATGTTCACATCTCATTGTGGTGTTGAATAATTTCCTGCCTTTGATTTCGTCTTCCCGATTGAAACCATCCAAGATTTGAACACCACAACAACCTCTGTTATCTTGAACTTTGATCTTAAGCTTGTAAGCATGATTTTTCCTTTTGTTACATTGATGTAACTTGAAATTTTCCGAATTTCTAATTGATATTATTTTCCTGTCGTCGTTAAGTCAAACTCCGTACCGTCTGCACCGTGAGAGATGCAAGTGTTTGCAAGCCAACCTATGACTAAGAACACTCGTATCTCCTAAATGATTCTAACTCGTCAAAACAGGGGTGATTCCCTTATTTTGATGATTCTCTATTCGTTTCGATAAATGGTTTCCAATCGCGTGTTTTATGAAATTTCATCCTCTGGATTGGGGTGATTACCTTATCTTGAGGATTGACTTCAATTATTTTCTTTGGAATGGCATTTCACAAATGACATGATCTCACCCAAAATAGGATTGAAACCCGTACTTTGGGGACAAATGTCAACCTTCGTTTGTTTTCTTGCTATTATGAAATTCAATCATCAAGATAGGCGTGAATTCCATACCTTGATGATAATAACATCTTTATGAATTGTATGACGACTTCATCAAAGTAGGAGTGAATTCTGGATTTTAATGAGGAAGTTCATCTTCTTATATTTTGTTTTTGTAAAACTTCACCGTTAAGATAGGAGTGATTTCCCTTACCTTAATGGTGAGTTACCTCGTTTTATTTCTGTGGATCCTCAACAAGGAGTTGGGATCGAACTTTTTGATTGGTAAGTTAGTGGTCAGACCTTGGGAATACACCATCAAGTTAGGAGTGATAACCACACCTTGATGACTAATCTCATTTCTTGATCTCCAACTTATCAAGGTTTAATCAAGTGACAAGAAACATGTAGTAACTTGAAGGGTGAACCAATGTTAGTGTTGGACCTATCAAGCCAAAGCATGATTTCTGAACTTGAAAGGAGACCTGATCACTCTAGGTTGATTTTGATTCCGAGCTTGGAGCATTTGAATTCTTAAATCGATTTCTTTCCCTTTATCTTCATGTTTTGACTCGATCTAGCTACATCGAACCATTTATTTCTTACATATCAACTTTTATTTTGAGTTGTCATCAACACATGATTGTGTGATGGTAGCCTTCTTAAACGATCTTTCTGCTAAATAAAGACATTATCAACTAGTGTTCATGTCTTTCTAGATACACGAATGTTCTCAGCTGTGCTTATGGGTTGATGAACTACGTCTGCAAACTGTACGTGGAGATTTGCTACAAATGCATTTCTTATTGTTTGCGTCACTTCTCGAATCACTTTTGAATCCTTAACCTTGGAAATCTTTAAAAATCTATCGTGATTTCGATCAACGAGACTCGTCATTACTCTCATGGTGATGTGGATATAAAGGTTTATAAAATTTCGTAATTTGTAGTCATGGGTTTGGCATAAAAGGAAAGACATAACTTGGCATGTGTCCAAGTGTCTTACATTCACATACGACAAAATCTAACCCCCATGTTCCCGGGAATTTCCTGCTCAATTTCTCATCACCGAATGTCTCTTATTTTGGATGTCATACTGAAAATTGGTGCATTATAGACCAATTGACTGATCTCATATTGACTCATGTGAGATAACGGGTCGATAAATTGACTTGTATCTAACTCAAGAATTCGTATACCGTAGTATGGCGTTAAAGCATCGATCATTATTTTGGATGACCGATTCATTTTCTGCTTTTAATAATGTTCCCAACCATCGTCGCGAACTTATTCCAAAATCTTCGCATATCGTATTATTCTTAGACCGAAGATTGGTCAAAGGAGAGATACATATTCACAGGATATGCGTTAAGATCGTTTCATATAGTGACGTTTGGGATTCTTAAATCCTGTCGGTTAACCTTTCTTACAATTGTGGTCTTTTATTGATTTCAACACGTCGCTTTACTACGAAATTATATCCTAGAAGTTGTGGCTTATAAGTCTAACATGCCACGGTAACTCGTCATCGTCTTTCAACGTTTCATATGTCAAATCTCAAAGAGACTCGCATTTCACTGGAAGAGTTCAATTTGGCATGCAGTATGTCAAGAATCTTGTAGAATTCCATAAAGTGAAGCGTTCCACCTGTAATCAAACGTCAAACACTGTTCGTTGAACACTCACCTTTCATTACAATTCCTTTGTTCATTTAAGTTCATTCTTAAATTTCGGGACGGAATTCTTTTAAGTTGGGGAGACTGTGACATCCCTTAATTTTGTTAATTTAGAAGTTAACCTTGTTAAATCTTAAAAGGGTCTTTTATGTCATTTCGAAACTTTGGGGTTGGTTATACTTAATAATTAATTTGGTGATTAACAAATTAATATAATAATAAAAATATTATAAGTGTTATAATGTTTGCTTATTATTATAAATTTTAGGGTGTTAATAATCTTAAATAAAATAATAACTAATATTATTATTATAATAATGATATTAATAATAATAATAATAATACTAATAATAATACTAATGTTACTAACTAAAATAATAGTCATAACACTAATAATAATATTAACTTATAACATTATTAATCTTTGAAAAATGTTAAAACTTAAAGTTATTTAAGTTCAGGGGTTGTTTTGTCATTTTTATAAACTTTAAAAGTAAACTATTTACATAAAATAATAACAACCCAAACTGCAGGGACTATTTGTGTAATTAATCGAAACTTTTTCCTTTCTTTTTTTCGCAATTCCGGTGGGTCTCTCCGGCCACCGCCGGCGACCTCTCCGGCGACGTCTAAACCTCCCAAAACGCTCGATTTCAATGCAATTAAACCGGTACCTAACCATCGTGCATCAGTTTCGAACATAAAGTCATCGTTAATTGAATTTAATGGGTGTTTAATGTAGTGCACACGAAACCGAAACACAAGTTCAAAACCTTAAACTCGTTCGTGCACTAAAAACCCATGATAATCCAATTAATTGAACCTGAACAATCTTTTAACTATCTATAATCGATTACCATTTCCAAATTCACCTAAAAACACACAAAACTTCGCATTCGATTCTCGTTTCATCGCGAACCTGTGGCCTGATCGAACCCCACCTTTTGCACACTTAGAAACGCAATTGATTGAGGGTTTTCGAAGAACACAACCCTCTGAAACTACGAACGAGTTTAATTTGATTATCATCTGCAATTGCTCATGGTTGGACCAAAGTCAATCGCGAACTGATCTTGTGCTCATCTCTATCGAAATTGCTCGAATCCAGGTAATTAAACGCATGGATACATTCGTCTTAACATGAGGAACAAAAGCCCCATGAAATTATTCGTTAACAGGATCGAATCGGGGTTCAATTTGATCCAAGAACATTCTAGGGTTCTTAGGATTGGGGGTTGTCTGGGTGTTTGTGTTTATAACATTTTGAAACTGGAATCTTGTGCAGCGGAGGCCACTGGGTCACCGGTTAAGGCACTAGCCTCACATACATGAGGTCCCGGGTTCGAACCCGGGCACCACCATCTTATTTTTTAAGGGGTTTTAGCCCCAAAATAATTTCTAGAAAATTTCTAACAAATATACTAAATTCATTTAAAAACTTCAAATATTTTTAAAATCATCTAACTAATTTTCTTGAAATTTATTTTATTTTTTTTAATACTTTAATACTATTATTAATCATTTTAAACAAATGATATAATTAGTTCAATTTCTTATTAAATGAATTTCAAATATTGTTTAACTTATTAAATCATTATTTGTTCAAATAATATATTTAGATTATTTCTTATAAGTTAAACTCAAAATATTGTTTTAGTTTACTAAATAATTATTTGCTCAAATAATATATTTAAATTATTTTTCTTATAAAATAGATATTGAATATCGTTATAACTCACTAAATCATTATTTTGTTCAAATAACAAGTATATATTATTGTTTAAAATGGGAGTATTTCAAAAGTTTGTTTAAACTATATTTAGACTTTGTTACAAATGATTTTCTTTTATTTCTTAGTATTAAAATGATTAATTAGTATGTTGACTCAAAACATAATCAAATTTACCATGTTAGCTGGATCTAATTATTAACATCTCAAATTCCACTTAAAATCTTAGTTCTCGTTAAAACGTTGAACTTATTATAATTAAACTTTAACCTTGTAAATATATATAATTTTAGGTGCCTTGTGAAGAACTACATTGGATCACCGCTTATTACATTTCTTAGTTAATCGTCATTTTATACTTATTTGATCAAGTGAGTATTTCCATACCCCTTTTTCTTATTTTCACACTTTGGGGTGAAACATGTTAACTTATACTATTGCACTTGTAAACTTATTTGAGACTTGTAAACCTATGGCAATTCATCTTGTAAAGTTGTAGTTAGTTGAACTTTTGTGGTTACCATGTTATGGCGTTATATGTACAATCATTAACTATTGCTAGCCCAGCGAAGTCATAGATCTATGGGTAAGACAAGCCTACTTTGGTTGATCCAAGTACACTTAGCTGATCGTATATACTTTTAAACGTTTGAGACTTGTAAAACTTTGTCGATGTTTGATTGTTGCATTGTTCATAACATCCCTAATCACTTTATTCACTAACTTATGACTTGAATTGCCATCTTTTATATACTTATGTATTGCAAACTATGGAATGCTCACCAACATTTTTATGTTGACCTTTTATTTTTAACATGTTTCAGGAATACCTCAAGTATGTGATCTACTCTTTGAAGCTTGCACATCTAGGAATGGACCTAGATAAATAAATGAAACAAGAATGATTTGTTACATTCTATGTTATGCTTTTAATTTCTTTGAGACTTATGTTGTAATGTTACAATTGAAACTTATGTTTAAATTATATCTGGATTATTAATAGCGTTATGTGGCTGTGAACGATCTTAACTCTCACTCCTCGACGTTTCCGCCGTCAAGGTTGGGGTGTGACACACTAGAGGTACCATTGATAAGACTCTTTTCATAAGAAAGTCTGGGAAAGACATCTTGCTCGTTCAAGTCTATGTTGATGATATCATATTTGGTTCCACAAATGATCAAATGTGTAAAGACTTTGAGAGCATTATGAAGATGAAGTTCGAGATGAGTTCCATGGGAAAAATGGACTTTTTTCTTGGAATTCAGGTAAAGCAATTGAAGGAAGGGTTCTTCATCAATCAATCTAAGTATGTCAATGATATCTTAGAACGATTTGATATGAAGGATTGTAAAGCAACAAAAACACCTATACCCAGAAACCACAATCTCTGCCCTGATTCTGAGGGGGAGGATACTGATCAACATCAGTACAGAGCGATTATTGGTTCTCTGATGTATCTCACAGCAAGTAGACCTGATATCATGTTTGCAACTTGCATTTGTGCAAGATATCAGGCTGCTCCAAAGGTGTCTCACCTAATAGCTGCCAAGAGAATTCTTAGATACCTCAAAGGAGCACCTAAACTAGGTCTCTGGTATCCAAGAAATAGTGATTTCAATTTCTATGGTTACTCTGACAGTGATTATGGTGGCTGCAACATCAACAAGAAATCAACATCTGGTGGATGTCAATTTCTTGGTGGAAGGATCATCTCATGGTAATGCAAGAAGCAATCTTGTGTCTCTACATCAACTGCTGAAGCTGAATATATTGCTGCTGCTAGTTGCTGTGCTCAGTTGTTGTGGATTCAAAACCAGATGATAGACTACGGATTCAACTTCATGAGCATCCTATCCACATTGACAACAACAGTGCTATATCCATTACTGAAAATCCAGTGAAGCACTCCAAGACTAAGCACATTAATATCAGCTATTATTTCATTAGAGATATTCATGAGAAAAATCTTATCAAACTAATCAAAGTTGACTCAAATGAACAATATGTTGATTTGTTCACCAAAGCCTTTGATGAACAAAGATTTAAATATCTCATTACAGCTATTGGGATGATAAACATTGATTAGTTAATCTCATTTGAAAACCTTTTAATGTGTAAAGTCTCATGTCAAAACAATCTAAGCCCTGTTACAAAAGATCTTTGTCTAAATTTTGTCTAAGTATGAATTCTTCCGAAGAGAAATTAACCCTCGGAGGATATTTTGCATATCTTCCGAAGCAAATTTCTCCCAGGATATTCTCGGAAGAGTGTTAAGTCTCGGAAGAAGCGATTGATTTCATATCAGATCTACTTCCAAAGCCTTTAACACAATCCACTTGAAAAGCAACATATACTCTCGGAAGTAATTAATTTCCTTCGGAAGTAAATTTGCCTTCGGAAGAATATTACCTTCGGAAATGCTTTATACTCGGAAGAAAGATTTTACTGTGTAACGGAAATCTTTTGGGCCCCACTCTATAAAAAGTAAAGATTTTGTTAATGATGTCGGATTATTTAAATGGACTAACCTTACCGCCCATGTCACATCATCCATTGAAACCTCACATCGTCTTATCCAAAACCCCCTTTAAACCGCTATTCCATCCATTTAAATACTTCCGGTTAACCACTTACATCCTTTTTACCCAAATTACTGCACTAAAAGCTTTCTTCTTCTCCAATTTACCTTATTCTGAACTATCTTTCTGTCATCTTCTTCAATGGCACTAAACCCTCAGCACAACCAAGTCGCACTCCTTGATTCTTCAAGGGATGTTGACTTCTCAGACATCATTTCTTTTCTGACCCAATCTTCGTACTACACAGCTCTGACTGTAAACCCCACGATTTACTCAAACCAAATGTCTGAATTTTGGGCAAATGGTCGGATTGAAACCCTAAATGGGGTTCGTGTTATTCGGTCGAGCATTTGTGGCCAGGAGTTGGTCATATCTGAACAGATCATCAGGGAGCATCTCGAGCTTCATGATGAGGGCGCTCTAGTGGAATTCCCCAAAACAGATTTGGACAATTCTTATCTCCGAATGGGATACGGTGGAGATGTCAGTAGGTCAACTGTCTACAAATTCAACTTCTCCTACAAATGGAAGTTCCTGCTGCATGTGGTTCTTCACTGTTTGTCTAATAAATGTGGGGGATGGGATCAAATCCCATATGAACTTGGGTGCCTAGTTCATGGGTTGGTACAAAGTCTCCGTTTCAACTATTCCAGGTTTATGCTGACTAACCAAATGGTAAATCTTCAAAGGGACACATTCTTCATGTATCCCAGGTTTCTCCAGCACATAATCAACTGTGAGCTGGACCAGGGCAAGCTTGTCTGTGCAGCTGCTCTGACTGCTCCTCAAATGAGGCCGACCATCTTCAAGACCTTGAAGAGAGTGTCCACCAACTTTACCGGAAGAGATACTGCACTTCTTCCAGGTATGATTGAGCCAATGGCTCCTGGTGACATCCCTGTTAACCCCACAGGTGATGAACCCACACCAGCAACTACCCTCACTCTGCCAAATCTACCTTCTCCACCCATTACATTTACCTATCAGAGACGTCACAAACGAACCCTTGTTCAATCTACTCTGATTGAACAAGCTCCTCATGTTCTATCCAAAAAGGCTAGAGTGGAACAAAGGGCTCCCACTCAGCCTGAGATCCAACCATCCTTCACAATTAACCTCAATATGGGTCTTGAGTCTCCTCAGTCTCAGACCCATGAGCCCGAAACCCAAGCTGATAGCCCTCAGGGAGAGTCTCTATACTCACCTGAGCAGCCAGAAATGGACAGCCCTATCACAGGCTCAATGCCTCTAGACATTGATCAAAGTCCCGGGTCATTAGGTTTCAATTCCATATCCTTTACTGACCTTTTGACTGGAGCTGGTGAAGAGATTATGTCTCTTAAAGGCAATGAAGTTGATCCACAACACCCTATCAAGGATCAACAGAGCCTAGAGAGACTCCTTATCTCTAGCCCCCATCAGCAAAGCCTTACTGAGGTGAGTCCCACTGATGTGGAGGGGACTCATGTAGATTCAGCTGCCACTACTGAAGGATCCTCAATGGATCCTCAGGACAGTGGTAATGGAACTGAGACTGAATCTACGGCAACCACGCCCTTTGATGACTCTGAAAGAGACATCATTGTGCAAGGGAAACCAGGGCGCCAAGAAACCACATCTGGTGGTGAGGATGAACATACCAGGTATGTTACCTCATCTCCCCATGATTCTTCAAAAGAAGATGAGGGAAGAATGCAACTCATCATTCAAGACCTACTTTCTAAAGTCTCAAACCTTGAATATAAGGTTAGGACTTTAGAGGATAGGTCTACCACTCAGCAACTTGAGATTGAAACTCTCAAGGCCAAACTAGCTGAGAAACAGATTGAGAGATCTGTTAGGCATGTACCAATTCAGGTCTCCTTGACCTCTTCCTCTAGCTCATCAAGCTCTTAGGATGATGCTACCAAAACGGGGGAGAGTGTTCAGAGACAAAGTCAAAGACAGGAGGAAACCCAAAGTCAAGCTCTCACTTCCTTGAGCTCAAAGTATCCTGTGCAACAAGCTGCCCTTGAGCCTCCTTCAGTTGTTTTTCAAGTGGATCAAAGGATGCTCCAAGGTCTCAATAGGTTCTTTAACAAGTTCCTATTGGAATCCCTTATAGATCAGCCAAGCCTGATATGTCTGTGATCTACTTCGGAGCTCAAGAGCTTCAAAGGTTAAATACACCTTCTACCACTATCGAGCAAGTTGGTCAACCTAAGGTCCAAGTGGAACCTGAGATTAACTTCGAAGGGAAAACAAGGACTGATGGCCCAGCAACTGAAACAGTTGGGACAAAAAGTGTATTTTCACATACTTCCGAAGCACAATTCAAAGCCTCGGAAGAACAATCTCAAACTTCCGAAGCTGAGATTGCTGCTGCGGAAGGACTATTCTCATTATCCGATGATCTAATAGTCACAGATGCAATTCTGGAACTTGCATCTGAGGTTAATAGGGAGGTTTTTCTCACCCAACCTTTAGCTCTGATATCAGCATTAACTCCAGCTCCCATCTCTACTACCCAACCTGGATCTTCCATCCAAGAACCCCCAAAGTCTAGTACTTCCGAAGACATCAAAGGAAAAAGGAAGATGACTTCGGAAGAGCTTCAGGAGGAAGAAAGGTTGGAGAAGCTTAAAAGAAAAGGTAGGCTTCCAACTGGGAAACTGTTAGCTGCAAGTACCA
Organism: Flaveria ramosissima; assembly: GCA_025215565.1. Lineage (NCBI taxonomy): Eukaryota > Viridiplantae > Streptophyta > Magnoliopsida > Asterales > Asteraceae > Flaveria > Flaveria ramosissima. The sequence continues at coordinate 45,857,301 of CM046037.1, read as the reverse complement.
AAGCAGCTGCAGCCAACCAGGAGGCAGTCAACAACCGAAAAAGAGTAGAGGTCATAGATAGACTTGTTGGTCTAGGGGCTGCAACTGAAGATGTACTCCTGCTACCATTAGAGGAGTTAATAGAGCTGGAAAAGGCAACCTTGCTGCTAAAACAGCAAAAAGAAGAAGCTGCAAGGTTGGCCTTAGAAGAAGAAAGGGAGAGAAAGGAAAGAGAAGCTGATCTGCAGCTCAAGAGGGAAAGGATAACCTTCCTACTCTCCAGAGGTTTCTCTCAAGAAGAGTTGTCTCCACATAACAATGATACGATCCTATGGCTCTTCAACAAAGAGCAATATCAAATGGAGAAAGAGAGAAAGAGAGCTGCAAGGGAAAAGCTGTTGCAAAAGAAGAAGAAGGAAGAGGAAGCAGGACTGACTGCTGCCAAGAAGATAAGTGAGAAGGCCTGGATGAAGAGTTATCTCAAAGCTCATGGCTTCTCTGGCAGGCAGGTGGGTCCTATGTCAGAAAAGACTCTCCAGCGACATGTCAGTGACATTAAGGCTGACATTCGCGCGGGGAAGAGGAAGGAGATGTATAGAAGGGGACAGAGGATGACCTTCAAAGCAACCACTCAACCCAAACTCCAAACCCAACCTCAACCTGAACCTATACCCTTTTCCTTCCCAATCAAAACCGAACCAACCTCTGAACCATACACCCCTGAACCTACACCATCACACCTACCAACCTCTTCACCTCAACCACCTAAATTACCTATCCTCCAACCCAAAACCTTAGCCAGAACCCAAACACCTCAACCTACCCATCAACCCATCAAACCATCCCCTCAGCCTTCTAAACATCTCTCCATGGAAGAATTCAAAGCAGTCAAGACAAAGCTCATAAACTGCACAACACTGAGTGATATCTCCTGTGAGGAGGTTTCAGTCAATTTGACCTATGTTGACGGATCCTCAAGTTCCCTCACAAGAGATCAATTTCTTGATCTGCCCAGAGGAACTTTGGACCAAGCTGCAAACCTCCTTGGCCTCAATTCAGACACGTTGAATGAGGAAGAAAAGAAGCTAAGAAGAAGGCTGGTGACTCTACTGGATACTAAGAAAGGAGACAGGGTACCAAGACAACCTCTTGCACCCAGAAAGAAGATAATCCAGTGGAGGTTTGAAGACTCTTCTCACAACTTTGTTGTTGAAAGAGAGAATGGAGAGCTCAACAGGCTGAGTGCCTCATCTCTTCTACACTTGAGCAGGTTTGACATTGCTGAGTTAGCAGAGAAGCCATTCTCCAACCCTTCAAACTCTGATGTAGCTGCCCATATCAGAAATCATCTAGGCAGCCTTCATATGGCCGAGCTTACTGCTAGAAGCAAGGTTGAAGAGGAGTTGAAACTGAGAGAGGAGGAGGAAAGGAAAGGATCAGCAACCAAAGGCAAAGCCTTTCTACAAATGGTTGAAGGTCCTGAACTTGAGTCCATAGTTAGATGGGAGTATGACTATAACTCCCGTCAACTAACTCTCTTCAAGGGGACACAACAAAGGGTACATGTCATTCAGAGCGATAGACTGGATCTCCTATCCACCAATGACTTGTACAAGCTTCTCAGGACTACTTCAGGGAAGAACAAAGAGACAGACAAATATCTTTTGTCCCTGGTGCTGAAGGCTTTGAGAAGCAGAAATAAGTGAGGTTTTGGTAGCATCAGCCTAGGGGGAGTTTGTTGGATCTAGAAAGGCTGTTGCAACCAAAACCAAGTCACTTAGAAGATTTTGGTACAACAAACAAAGGACTTCCGAAGCTAAGTATGGAACTTTCGAAGGAAGAAGGAGCTCTTCCGAAGACAAAGTGTAAAACACACTTCCGAAGGAAAACTCCAACTTCCGAAGACAAAGAACCTACTTCCGAAGATCAAGACTTAGAGAGAAAGATCTGAAGTCAACTTCCGAAGTATAGAAGTCCTCAAAGCCTCGGAAGCATAGAAGCCTCTTCCGAAGTATAAGTGGCTTCGGAAGAACTTGTTCTTCCGAAGCCAATTAACCTTTGGAAGACACTCCTATTATCCAGTGGACATAAGTATGACCTCTCTGACACTCCGCTGCAAATCTCTGATATACTACATGGCGTTTTCTCAAAAGCCATGTAGTTGACCATACTTTAATCCACTGTTTACCTTTTTATGTTAGTACAGTTGCCATCTTTAGTTGGTGACAAAAGGTAAGTCATGGACATGTCATGACTACCATATCTTAGATAATACTTTATCTAAGATACCTTAACTATAGTCACTCAAACTCGCTTATAATAGTCACTCAAACAAGATGAAGCAATGTCTTTGACAAGAGTTGATAATAATATAATAAGTAATCAAAGCAGCAAGCAGAAATATTTTCAAGGTACTTGTATATATTACTTCTCAACTCAAGATTACAAGACACTTACAAGCTTGGAACATGAGTTACAATGAGAAACTATATATACTAGATCCTACAGCCGGTTATACTTGATACCAACTGGAAACCTAAGACTAAAGCATATACTACAATGCTATAGTTAAGGTATCTTAGATAAAGTATTATCTAAGATATGGTATTCATGACATGTCCATGACTTACCTTTTGTCACCAACTAAAGATGGCAACTGTACTTAACATAAAAAGGTAAACAGTAGATTAAAGTATGGTCAACTACATGGCTTTTGAGAAAACGCCATGCAGTATCTCAGAGATTTGCAGCGGACTGTCAAACAGACCATACTTATGTCTACTGGATAATAGAAGTGTCTTCCGAAGGTTAACTGGCTTCGAAAGAACAAGTTCTTCCGAAGCCACTTATACTTCGGAAGATGCTTCTATGCTTCCGAGGCTTTAAGGACTTCTTTATTCTTCGGAAGTTGACTTCAGATCTTTGTCTTCAAGTCTTGAACCTTCGGAAGTAGCTTCTTTACCTTCGGAAGTTGGAGTTCTCCTTCGGAAGTGTATTTTACACTTAGACTTCGGAAGAACTCTTTCTTCCTTCGGAAGTCCCACACTTGGCTTCGGAAGTCCTTTGTATGTAGTACTCAAAATCTTCTAAGTGATATGGTTTTGGTTGCAACAGCCTCTTATGATCCAACAAACTCCCCCTAGGCTGATGCTACCAAAACTTCACTTATCTCTACTTCTCAAAGTTTTCAGCACTAGGGACAGAAGATATTTGTCTGTCTCTCTGTTCTTCCCGGAAGTAGTGCTGAGAAGCTTGTACAAGTCATTCGTGGATAGGAGATCCAGTCTATCACTTTGAATGACATGCACCCTTTGTTGTGATCCCCTGAAGAGAGTTAGTTGACGGGAGTTGTAGTCATACTCCCATCTAACTATGGACTCAAGTTCAGGACCTTCAACCATTTGAAGAAAGGCTTTGCCTTTGGTTGCTGATCCTTTCCTTTCCTCCTCCTCTCTCCGTTTTGACTCCTCTTCTACCTTGCTTCTTGCAGTGAGCTCGGCCATGTGAAGGCTGCCTAGATGATTTCTGATGTGAGCAGCTACTTCGGAGTTTGAGGGGTTGGAGAATGGTTTCTCTGCTAACTCAGCAATATCGAATCTGCTTAAGTGTAGCAGAGATGAGGCATTCAGCCTGTTAATCTCACCATTCTCTCTCTCAACAACAAAGTTGTGAGAAGAGTCTTCGAACCTCCACTGGACTATCTTCTTTCTGGGTACAAGAGATTGTCTTGGTACCCTATCTCCTTTCTTTGTGTCCAGTAGAGTCACCAGCCTTCTCCTCAGCTTCTTTTCTTCCTCATTCAATGTATCTGAATTGAGGCCAAAGAGTCTTGCGGCTTGGTCCAAAGTTCCTCTTGGCAGATCAAGAAACTCATCTCTTGTGAGGGAACTTGAGGATCCATCAACATAAGTCAGGTTGACTGTATCCTCCTCACATGAGATGTCGCTCAGAGTAGTGCAGTTGATGAGCTTGGTTTTGATCTCCTTGAATTCCTCCATTGAGAGATGTTTGGAAGGCTGAGGGGATGGTTTGATTGGTTGTTGGGTAGGTTTAGGAGGTTGGGTTCTGGGTAAGGCTTTAGGTTGGATGATGGGTAGTTTAGGTGGTTGAGGTGAGGGAGTTGGTAGATGGGAAGGTGTAGGTTCAGGGGTGAAAGGTTCAGGTTCAGTTTTGATTGGGAAGGGAAAGGGTATTGGTTCAGGTTGATGTTGGGTTTGGATATTTGGCTGAGGGGTGGCTTTGAAGGTCATCCCCTGTCCCCTTCTATACATCTCCTTTCTTCTCCCTGCACGAATGTCAGCCTTGATGTCACTGACATGTCGTTGCAGAGTCTTCTCAGACATTGGACCCACTTGCCTGCCAGAGAAGCCGTGAGCTTTAAGATAGTTCTTCATCCAAGCTTTGTCACCTATCTTCTTGGCGGCAGACAGTCCAGCCTCTTCTTCCTTCTTCTTCTTCTCTACCAGCTTCTCCCTTGCAGCTCTCTTTCTCTCCTTCTCCATTTGATCTTGCTCTTTGTTAAAGAGCCACAAGATCGTGTCACTGTTGTGTGGAGACAACTCCTCTTGAGAGAATCCTCTGGAGAGTAGGAAAGTGATCCTTTCTCTCCTGAGCTGCAGATCAGCTTCTCTTTCTTTTCTCAGCCTTTCTTCTTCCAAGGCCAACCTTGCAGCTTTTTCTTTTTGCTGTTTTTGCAGCAAGGTTGCCTTTTCAAGCTCTATTAGCTCCTCTAATGGTAGCAGGAGTACATCTTCCGAGGCAGCCCCTAGACTGACAAGTCTATCAATTACCTCCACCCTTCTTCTATTGTTGATTGCCTCTTGGTTGGCTGCAGCTGCTTTTGAACTTGCAGCTAACAGTTTCCCAGTTGGCAGTCTTCCTTTCCTTTTAAGTTTCTCCAGCCTTTCTTCTTCCAGAAGCTCTTCCGAAGTCATCTTCCTTTTGCCTTTAATGTCTTCGGAAGTGCTAGACTTTGGTGGTTCTTGGGTAGAAGATTCAGGTTGGATGGTGGAGGTAGGAGCTGAGGTCAATGCAGATGTAATGGCTAGTGGTTGGCTGAGAAAGTCCTCCCTATTAACCTCAGATGCAAGTTCCAGAATTGCATCTGTGACTATTAGATCATCGGAAAGAGAGAACAGTCCTTCCGCAGCAGCAATTTCAGCTTCGGAAGTTTGAGTAGGTTCTTCCGAGGCTTCGAATTGTGCTTCGGAAGCCTGTGAAAACACACCTTCTGTCCCAACTGTTTCAGTTGCTGGGCCATCAGTCCTAGTTTCCCCTTCGAAATCAATCTCAGGTTCCACTTGGGCCTTAGGTTGACCAACTTCCTCAACAGTGGTAGGAGGTGCATTCAACCTCTGAAGCTCTTGAGCTCCAAAGTATATCACAGACATATCCGGACTAGGTTGATCAATGAGGGACTCTAAAAGGAACTTGTTGAAGATCCTATTTAGATCCTGAAGCATCCTTTGATCCACTTGAAACACAACTGGAGGAGGCTCAGGGAAGATGGCAGCTTGTTGTCTTGAGCTCAAAGAAGTGAGAGCTTGACTGATGGAATCCTGTCTTTGACTTTGTTCCTCAACATTCTCCCCCTTTTTGGTAGCATCATCTTGAGAGGTAGATGAGCTAGAGGAAGAGGTCAAGGAAACTTGAACGGGTACATGCCTAACAGATCTCTCAATCTGTTTCTCAGCTAGTTTGACCTTGAGACTTTCAATCTCAAGTTGCTGAGTGGCAGACCTATCCTCTAAAGTCTTAACCTTTGATTCAAGGTTTGAGACTTTAGAAAGTAGGTCTCTTATTGTGAGTTGCATTCTTCCCTCATCTTCTTTGGAAGAATCACGGGGAGATGAGGTAACATACCTAGTATGTTCATCCTCACCACCAGATGTGGTTTCTTGGCACCCTGGTTTCCCTTGCACAATGATGTCTCTTTCAGAGGCATCATAGGGCATGGTTGCCGTAGATTCAGTCTGACTATTGTTACCACTGTCCTGAGGATCCAATGAGGCTCCTTCAGTAGTGGCAGCTGAATCTACATGAGTCCCCTCCACATCAGTGGGACTCACCTCAGTAGGGCTTTGCTGGTGTGGGCTAGAGACAAGAGGTTTCTCTAGGCTCTGTTGATCCTTAATGGGGTGTTGTGGATCAACTTCATTGCCTTGGAGAGACATAGTCTCTTCACCAGCTCCGGTCAATAGGTCAGTAAAAGAGAAGGAATGAAGACCTAAAGACCCGGGACTTTGATCAATGTCAAAAGGCATTGAGCTGTCCCTTGGTGGCTGCTCAGGGGAGTATAGAGACTCACCCTGAGGGCTATCAGCTGGGGTTATGGGCTCATGGGTCTGAGACTGAGGAGACTCAAGACCCATATTGAGGTCAATAGTGAAGGATTGGGGGACCTCTGGCTGAGTGGGAGCCCCTTGTTCCACTCTAGCCTTTTTGGTTTGAAGAGGAGGGGCTTGTTCAATCAGAGTAGATTGAACAAGGGTTCGTTTGGTACGTCTCTGATAGGTGACTTTTATTGGAGGAGAAGGTAGATTGGAATGGTGAGGGTAGTTGCTGGTGTGGGTTCATCACCTGTGGGGATAACAGGGATGTCACCAGGAGCCATTGGCTCAATCATACCTGGAAGTAGTGCGGTATCCCTTCCAGTGTAGTTGGTAGACACTCTCTTCAGTACTTTGAAGATAGTCGGCCTCATTTGAGGAGCAGACAGAGCAGCTGCACAGACAAGCTTACTCTGATCTAGCTCGCAGTTGATTATGTGCTGTAGAAATCTGGGATACATAAAGAATGTGTCCCTTTGCAGATTTCCCATGAGGTTAGTCAGCACAAACCTGGAGTAGTTGAAGCGCAAGCCTTGTACCAACCCATGAACTAGGCACCCGAGTTCATAGGGAATTTGATCCCATCCCCCGGATTTGTTAGATAAGCAGTGGAGAACCACATGTAGCAGGAACTTCCACTTGTAGGAGAAGTTGAATTTGTAGACTGTAGACCTGCTTACATCTCCACCGTATCCCATTTGGAGATAAGAGTTATCTAACTCAGACTTGGGGAATTCCGTCGGTGCGCCTTCATCATGGAGCTCAAGATGCTCCCTGATGATTTGTTCAGTAACGACCAACTCTTGGCCACATACACTTGACCTGATAGCACGAACCCCATTTAGGGTTTCAACCCGACTATTTGCCCAGAATTCGGACATTTGGTTGGTGTAAATGGTAGGGTTTACAGTCAGTGCTGTGTAGTATGAAGATTGGGCTAAGAAAGAGATAATATCAGAGAAGTCAGCATCCCTTGAAGAGTCAAGGAGTGCGACTTGGTTGTGCTGAGGGTTTAGAGCCATTTAGAAAGGTAGCAGAGGAAAAGTTCTTGAGAGAGAGGTAAATTGGTGAAGAAGAAAGCTTTTAGGGCAGTGAATTTGGTAAAAAGAGTGTAAGTGATTAACCGGAAGTATTTAAATGGGTGAAATGGCGGTTTAAAGGGTGGTTTGGATAAGATGATGTGAGGGTTCAGAGGATGATGTGACAGGGGCGGTAAGGTTAAGCCATTTAAATAATCCGACATCATTAACAAAATCTTTACTTTTTACAGAGTGGGGCCCAAAAGATTTCCGTTACACAGTAAAATCTTCTTCCGAGTATAAGGTATTTCCGAAGGTAAAGTTCTTCCGAAGGCAAATGTACTTCCGAAGGTAAATAAATTGCTTCCGAAGATACATGTTGCTTTCAAGTGGAGAGTATTAAGTGCTTCGGAAGTAGATCTGAGATTACCTCAATCGCTTCTTCCGAGACTTAGTACACTTCCGAGAAGAAAATTATCCTATGAGAAATTTGCTTCGGAAGTTATGCTAGATATCTTCCGAAGGCAAGTTTCTCTTCGGAAGAACTTATACTTAGTTAAATAAGAAAGGATCTTTTGTAACAGGGCTTAGATTGTATTGACATAAGACTTTACATATTGAAAAGGTTTTCAATTGAGATTGACTAGTCAATGTTTATCATCCCAATAGCTGTAATAAGATACTTAAATCTTTGTTCATCAAATGCTTTGGTGAACAAATCAGCATATTGTTCATTTGAATTGACTTTGACTAGTTTGATAAGATTTTTCTCATGAATATCTCTAATGAAATGATACCTGATGTCAATGTGCTTTGTCTTTGAGTGCTTTACTGGATTTTCTGTGATGGATATAGCACTGTTGTTGTCAATGTGGATAGGAGTGCTCATGAAGTTGAATCCATAGTCAATCATCTGGTTTTGAATCCACAGCAGCTGAGCACAGCAACTTGCAGCAGCAATGTATTCAGCTTCAGCAGTTGATGTAGAGACACAGGATTGCTTTTTGCATTGCCATGAGATGATCCTTCCACCAAGAAATTGACATCATCCACCTGATGTTGATTTCTTGTTGATGTTGCAGCCACCACCATAATCACTGTCAGAGTATCCATAGAGATTAAAATCACTATTTCTTGGATACCAGAGACCTAACTTAGGTGCTCCTTTGAGGTATCTGAGGATTCTCTTGACAGCAATTAGGTGAGACACCTTTGGAGCAGCCTGATATCTTGCACAAATGCAGGTTGCAAACATGATATCAGGTCTACTTGCTGTGAGATACATCAGAGAACCAATGATTGCTCTATACTGATGTTGATCAGTATCCTCCCCCTCAGAGTCAGGGCATAAATCATGGTTTCTGGGTATGGGTGTCTTTGCTGCTTTACAATCCTTCATATCAAATCTCTCTAAGATATCAATGACATACTTAGATTGATTGATGAAAAACCCTTCCTTCAGTTGCTTTACCTGAATTCCAAGGAAAAAGTCCATTTTTCCCATAGAACTCATTTCGAACTTCTTCTTCATAATGCTCTCAAAGTCTTTGCACATTTGGTCATTTGAAGAACCAAATATGATGTCATCGACATAGACTTGAACTAGCAAAATGTCTTTTCCAGACTTTCTGATAAAGAGAGTCTTGTCAATGGTTCCTCTAGTGTAGCCGTTCTTCAGAAGAAATTGAGACAATGTCTCATACCACAGCCTAGGTGCTTGGTGCAGCCCATATAGAGCTTTATCCAATTTGCACACATAGTTTGGATGTTGTGGGTCTTCAAATCCTGGAGGCTGGCATACATAGACTTCCCTATCTATATCCCCATATAGAAAGGCACACTTGACATCAAGCTGGTAGACAGTAAATTCTTGGATGCAGCATAAGCAAGGAAGATCCTAACTGCCTCAAGTCTTGCAACAGGTGCAAAGACATCAGTATAATCAATTCCTTCCTCTTGAGTGTATCCTTGAACCACTAGTCTTGCCTTGTTCTTGATAATCAAACCTCTGTCATCTCTTTTGTTTCTGAAAACCCACTTGGTGCCTATAGGTACTTGACCAGATGGTAGCGGACATAGGTTCCAACCTTCTGTCTTTTGAATTGAATCAGCTCCTCTTGCATTGATTCAACCCAGCTACTATCCTTTAAGGCATCTTCCACCTTCTTGGGTTCCATTTGGGATAAGAAGCATGAGTACAGGCAGACATTCCCATTGTGAGTTTGTCCCCTTGTTCTCACACCCTCAGAGACTTCCCCTATGATGTTTTCAGCTGGATGAGTATTGTGAATTCTAAGTCTTGGAATTACCTCCAGCTGCAAAGATAGGTCCAAGTTGGACATATTTTGCTCTGGAGCTTGAATACTTGGTCCAGCTGTTGTTTCAATCTCATTCAATGAGGACTGATTGAATGAAAGAGAAACATCATCATTTCTTTGCTGTGAAGCATCATTAACAGTTGCCTGTTCCTTCAAAATGCTGCTTCCATCAGCTTGGTGTTGTGTAGGATCACCTGAGGAGACTTGAGGATCATCAGGTGAGTCCCTTGTTGAAGTTCCACTATTTCTTGAAATGGTTATACTGTCAGATCTTTCAATAGTAGGAACTTGATTTGTTGTTCTTGGAGAACTTGGAGCAGGTCTGGGAAGCTCAAATAGTTGATCTTCATCCGAATAGCCTTGAGCACCTGTTCCAGCTGAAACATTCTCACAAGATGGTTTAGAATAGTTTGGAAACAATTCTAAATCAAAAATATGATCAGGGCCATTCCCCCTAACACAAGGAGTGTGCTCATTAACTACAATGTTGGAGGATTCCTCAAATTGTTGGTTTTTAATGTTATAAACCCTGTAAGCTTTAGAATGGGAGGAATATCCAACAAAGATGGCATCATCTGACTTTTCAGCAAATTTTGCTAAATTATCTTTTGTGTTAAGTATGGTACACCTGCTGCCAAAGGACCTTAAAAAGCCAATGAACGGTGGCCTCTTGTTCCATAGCTCATAAGGGGTCTTTCCATGTGGCTTTACTACAAGAACTCTGTTCTGCACATAGCATGCAGTGCTGACTGCCTCTGCCCAGAATGTTAGAGGCAGCTTTGAATCAGCTAACATAGTTCGAGCAGCCTCAATAAGTGTCCTATTTCTCCTCTCAGCAACATCATTTTGTTGAGGAGTTCTAGGAGCACTGTATTGTCTGGCAATCCCTTTTGAGTTACAGAATGAGTCAAGAACAAAGTTCTTAAACTCAGTCCCTTGATCACTTCTAATTATTTTAACCTTGTGATCAACTTGATTTTCTATTTTAAGAATAAAAGATTTTAAAGTTTCAGCAGTTTCATCTTTAGTTCTTAAAAAGAATACCCATGTAAATCTAGTAAAATCATCAACTATCACAAGGCAATATGATTTCCTTCCAATGCTCATTATACTTGTGGGACCAAATAGATCCATGTGCAATAAGTGTAATGGAGTAGTGATAGAGTTAACGACTTTGGATTTATGAGAAGACCTGTGTTGTTTCCCTTTCAGGCAAGCAACACAGTTATCTTTGCAGAAAAATTCCTTTTTAGGCAAACCATGTACCAAGTTATTTTTAGCCAATTTATTCATTGTCTTAAAATTGACATGACACATTCGTTTATGCCACAGTGTTGACTCATCACTATCAGCTTTGGAAAGAAAGCATGATACTTCTCCCATTGGGGAAGCATTGTTCATATCAAGCTTGTACATATCCCCTCTCCTGGGAGATCTAAGAAGCACCAATTCCTGAGGAATTGTCATCCCTGGTTTGAGGATGATGCACTCATGTTCTGTGAAAAGCATTTGATGCTTTTGATCACAAAACTGAGAAACACTTAACAGGTTGTGTTCAAGCTGTTTGACAAAATTAACTTTGTCAACTTTTAATTTTCCGTTAGATATACTTCCTCTGCCAGAAATATATCCTCCGGCCTCACCTCCAAACTGGACAGGACCTCCATCATAATGTTGAATTGTTGAAGGAGAGATCTGTTCCCTGTCATGTGCCTGGAGCATCCACTATCTACTATCCAAATGTTGTTATTCTTGTCATATGGATGTCCCTGCACATAAGGTGAGATAATTAGTTTTGATTGGAAACCCAAGCCTTTTTGGTCTTGGGTTCTTCCAATGAAGTAACATGATTGAACCAAAATTTATGCATGGGCGTTCAATGGATGTCTTTGAAGAAGAGGTTTGGGCTACAACATCTTCCTTGATCTTCCATTCCATCCCTTGGTTGATCATAGAAGATGAGCTTGATGAAGCTTTTGTAGCTTGGCATTCTTCCGAAGCTTCTTTCTTTTCGGAAGAGACCTTCACCACCTTTTCTTCCGAAGCAGTCTTCTTCTGGGATGGTTTCAAGGGGACTCTTTTGTGAGTCTTTACAGCTTTCACTTCCGAAGCCTTTTTCCTCTCGGAAGAAGAGTTTTCTTTCGAAACAAGCCTTGCTTCGGAAACAAGCTTTCCCTTTTTCAACACTTGAACCATCTGATATGGTCCAAATGTGAAACCTTCCCTGACTCCTTCTCTTTTACATTATTTGCATAATGTGTGCTAGCAGGATTGTAATAACAATCTTTAGCCATGTGATTTTGCAAACCACACATTATGCATGCAATGTTAATTTTCTGGGAATTGGAGGGTTGCTGTTTCTTGTTCTTTTTCTCCTCATCAGCAACCTTTCCCTTTAACTTCTGATCCTTTGGTAGGACAGGAGTACTGGTATTATACTCCTTTCCTGAATCAGAAGGTCCAATCACCTGGAATCCTGCTGATATGAATACACCCTTTTGCTTTGGGTCTATCTTCAGCTTGGATTCAGCCACCTTCTTGGCAGTTTTTCTGGCTGCTTTAGCCCTGCTTCTTCTGGCTTTGGTGGTCAGGGATTGATCATCATTGGTCTGGGAGGGCTCAATTACTAGTTCCTTCCCTGTGATGGTCATGGTATCCACAGTTGCATCACTCTTTGACTCTTTACAAGGTGGGTCAACAGATGGAACCTCTTGCTCTTCAGTACCACATCTTGGTTGTCTTACAGACTCATAAGAGTATGGTGGAGCAATTTCATTAGTTCCCAACCCACTTTTGTTTTGATAACAAAGTTTGGAGTGAGAGGATGATGCAAGTATGGCTTGGAAGTTTTGCTCAGCAATAGCATACTTCCTGGCTTGAGCCTCAGATGTGACAAGCTGGGCTTGAGCCTCAGTCAATTTGGATATTAAATCCTTGATTTGAGTCTTGTAGTTGGTGTGTTCATGTTTTAAAAGAGATACAGTTTTCTCTAACTCCTCAATTTTCTTTTGATAGTCAGATTCAGCTCTTTTAAAGTCAGATTTTAGCACATTTAAAGACTCAATATCGGATTTAATTTCCATATTGTAGTCCTGGTACAACTTAACCTTAGCAATACAAGCAGGGGTACAGAGATGTTCATATACCTTATTTTCATCTGTTCCTGCCATGAGTGCTTGAGCAGGAGTCACATCTTGAACCATAAAGCTCCAGTCAACTTCTTGAGCCATAGCTGCAGTTTCAGTTGACTTCCCATTGGGCTTTGGTGTAGAAGGATGTGTGGAGGCCTGTGAGGTTCCCGGGTTGGACTTGGGAGCCTTGCATTCCCTTGCAAAGTGGCCAAGCTGGTTACAGTTGTAACACTTAGCCTTGCTCTTGTCAAACCCAAACTTGCTAGTGATTGGATTTTGAGGGAATTGCCTTCCAGTTCTCTTAAAGAACTTCTTCGCTCTGTAGGTAAGGAGAGCCATTTGCTGGACAATGTCCACATACTCTATGTCATCTGGACTAAAGCACTCAAGATCATCAAAGCAGAACTGATGATCATTGGAGTGTCCACTCCCTGAGACAAACGCACAGCCCTCCTGAAAGGAGCTTTGCTGAGCTTGATGAGACCTTGGAGTCTCAGGGAATGTGATGTAAGGCCCAGATGAACAAGATGGCTGCTGGGTGTATGACAGGTACTGCTGAGACTGTGAGATACCTGAGCCTTCAGCAACCATTAAAGCGTTGCTAGCAGGAAGGCTCAAGGGTCTGCTTGCTTGGTGACCCTTCTTGCTTTCCATTTCCAAACGGTATCCATCAAGGATCCCATAGAGTTCGGTCATGGTGAGAGTGTTTAAATTCTCTGTTCTCTTAATGGAGACACAGTAGAAAGTCCACTCATTGGGTAGAGCACTCATGAACTTTCTGGTAAGGTCTCTAAGTTCTTGAGTGATTCCCACAGATTGGAGGGAGGAGATAAGATCCATATACCTGAAGTATTGCTGGCTAAAAGTTTCTCCAGCAACATAGGTGAAGTTCTCGAACTGCTGCTTCAGTGAGTCCTTCTTTGAATCATTAGAGCTCGAGTACATTTGAGCAAGTGCATCAAAGAGTTCTTTGGCTGACTTGCAATGTTCAAACCCCACCATGATGGAGTTTGGGATTGCAGTCATGAGAACAGTCATAGCATTGCTGTCAATGTCGAGCTTCTTCCTGTCTTCATCAGAGTAGTCTTCAACAGCCTTCTCGATCATGGCACCGTTTCCACCAGCAACTTTTGGCTTGTACGGGCCATTCACGATGGACTGCCACATCTTGCTATCCTGGTATCTGATGAAGCCTTCCATTCTTCTGCTCCAAGACCTGAAGTTTTCAGGATCGATGATGGGAGCTTTGGTCATCGTTCCCATTTCGACTTCAGATTTGATGAGGGCCATTTTTGAGTGAGGTATAAGGAGGAGTGAAAAACTTGGTTGATTAGGATGGTAAGATCTCACAATCAAGAGCCTAAAAAGCTCTGATACCAATTGCAGGATCGGGTTTTGTCACTTAACACTTGTATTTCTCTCAAACTCGCTTATAATAGTCACTCAAACAAGATGAAGCAATGTCTTTGACAAGAGTTGATAATAATATAATAAGTAATCAAAGCAGCAAGCAGAAATATTTTCAAGGTACTTGTATATATTACTTCTCAACTCAAGATTACAAGACACTTACAAGCTTGGAACATGAGTTACAATGAGAAACTATATATACTAGATCCTACAGCCGGTTATACTTGATACCAACTGGAAACCTAAGACTAAAGCATATACTACAATGCTATAGTTAAGGTATCTTAGATAAAGTATTATCTAAGATATGGTAGTCATGACATGTCCATGACTTACCTTTTGTCACCAACTAAAGATGGCAACTGTACTTAACATAAAAAGGTAAACAGTAGATTAAAGTATGGTCAACTACATGGCTTTTGAGAAAACGCCATGCAGTATCTCAGAGATTTGCAGCGGACTGTCAGACAGACCATACTTATGTCTACTGGATAATAGAAGTGTCTTCCGAAGGTTAACTGGCTTCGGAAGAACAAGTTCTTCCGAAGCCACTTATACTTCGGAAGATGCTTCTATGCTTCCGAGGCTTTAAGGACTTCTTTATTCTTCGGAAGTTGACTTCAGATCTTTGTCTTCAAGTCTTGAACCTTCGGAAGTAGCTTCTTTACCTTCGGAAGTTGGAGTTCTCCTTCGGAAGTGTATTTTACACTTAGACTTCGGAAGAACTCTTTCTTCCTTCGGAAGTCCCACACTTGGCTTCGGAAGTCCTTTGTATGTAGTACTCAAAATCTTCTAAGTGATATGGTTTTGGTTGCAACAGCCTCTTATGATCCAACAGAAAGTCATAATAGAAATAATTTATTTCGTTATAAATATTACATGTGTTATCTTAAGATATTGAACACAAATAATAATACAACCGAAAATGAAACGTAAAGTGTAAAACACTTTTAATAATAATTTAAACGGATAAAAGTTACATCTAGACATCAAATCTCAAAGTGTTATTAGCTATAACACTTTCATCATTAGCAATGATATCGATTATATGGCATGTCTTGAGGTACTCCCTCAATATACTTTATGCACTCATACGATCAAGTTTCTCATCTTATCTTGAAACTCTAATTTAAATAGTCAAAACCGAAAGAAAAAAAACAACGTTATGTATACACTATCTTATTCATAAGTAGTTGTATTTGAATAATTATTTCTATTCACAACAACCTCGAGTTGTTTTTTTTTCGAATAATCTCATCGAGACTATTATGTGATTTGAGACGCGTTACTTCTCACATAAGTAGCTAATCATTTTAGATTGCAAAACACATGTTTTATTCATTCAAAACATGTTGTTTTTTCCGAATAATCTCATCGACAATATTATGTGATTTGAGACGCGCTATTTCTCACATGAGTAGCTAATCATTTTAGATTGCAAAACACATGTTTTATTCATTCAAAACATTTCCTAGATTTGTAATTTTTAAAAATATATCATTTTTATTTTATCTCTTGATCACAATAGTCAAAACCATAAACTACAAAAGTGGTTTTATAATGTAAATTAATATCTAACACGCTCGTTAGAAGACAAACAATTACAAACCATTATTTTCAAAAACATTATTTGACATTTTACGATTTGTAGAATAAATCATTTTAACACATTTATTACAGAATGAACGTTTTTTACACATAAACCATTTCTAACAAATGATTACAACAATCATTTTAAATATTACGGTTCTTATTACATAAATCGTTTTCTAACACGCTCGTTAGAAAATAAATGATCACAAATATCATTTTAAGCTTATTGGTTAGAAATAACCACTTCTAACCCGTACGTTAGAAATAAACGAATACAAAGATCGTTTTAAAAACTTTCCGATTTATATAAAATAAATCTACTTCTAACTTACTCGTTAGAAATAAAAGATTACATAAATTGTTTTTTTATATATAAAATATAATCCGGTTCTAACACGCTTGTTAGAAATAAACAACTACAAAAACATTGTTTTTAATCTTATCGGTTTATATACAATAAACCCGCTTCTAACACGCTCGTTAGAACTAAACGATTACAAAATCGTTTATAAGTTTCTCGTCTCATATAAGAAAGACTATTTCTCTTTTTGTTGTTGCAAAACACTAGTTTTAATTTCTTTCTAAAATGAAATTTGGTTTTCCTTAAATCATTGTAATCATGAATAGTTTTGAAACTATAAACCCATGATTTTTTAATGGCTTTTAGTAATTAAATCATCTCTAACACACACGTTAGATTGTTAAACATTTACAAAATATATTAACATATGATAGAATCAAGGTATTTGTTTGGTAACTTTTTATTTTGGGTTTTAGATTGTACTCCAATCTTTAATAAAATTCAAACATGGTATTGTACTATGTTATTTCCCAAAAAAATTTGATTTTCAACAAAAATCTCAACTAATATATTTTTGACGTTTCGTGAACCCAAAAAATAGTAATAGGTTTTTAAAATCCAATCTCGAAATCTGTTTTAAGATTGTAGGAAATAGGTTTACTTTTATATTAAAAAATAATAATTCTAACGATACTCTCGTTAGCCATGAGAAATATTTTAGTACAATAAGTTTACAAATACGACAAAAAAATAAATATAAACAATATTTATGTACCAAACTTGATTCGAACAAACGTCTTTAGTATATACTCCAACGAGTCTTCACATAAAATTCTTGACACGAGTCTTCATCACGTTTGAATCTTCAACTATACCCCTTGACTACAACAAATAACAAACAAAAGATTGACGGTTGTGGTTGAGGATCGTGTTAGACACGGGTCCCTTAAAACAGATTTCGCGTCTCTACTCAAGACAACGCGTCTGTCTCCCAGGGTACAACAGCCAAAGCAGTATGTACTGCCGGGAAGTGCCTCGGCCCGAGAGATTACCGAGTAAAGTATGTGTTATGATATTATATAGAACAAGATTAAAGATGATGGTGTATGAAGAATAATTTATTGAGTGCTCCTCTCTAAATTTCTATAAAACTTAGATACTAAAGAAAATATATTTCTTCTTCTTTACTTTTCAACATCATAAGTTTATTTATATACTCATGCTAATAAGTTCAAATTAATGTGAGTTTTATGATTCACAATCAAAACTCCCATTTGATTTATGAAATGTTTTATGAGACCAAATTAAAATTCTCATTTTATTCATGACAAGTTTAATAAAAATTATGATCCATAATAGACATTCATTAATATTTATTAAAAGACGTGGTCAACATAAAACATCCATGTTAATCAATACATGGTTTTATTAGCATTAAGCAAGAAATTACAAAATTTCCTACAATAATCACTCAAGTTTTACTTTCTTCATTTCGACCACTCAACTTCCATCATCGATATCTAATTCATCTTAACTTCAGTTTGGACAGGGTTAGTTCGTTACAAAACGAGAACTTAAACCAATAAATAAATAACTATTTATATAAAAAACATATAAATAGAATTATTTTGTGTCCAAAATTCCAACAAGCACAACCACAGGATGGAAATGGCGGTTATGAGATCGTATAACTAAAAGATAAAACAACTGCTCCACAATAATAATAGCAATAATAATATTAGTAGTGATGACGATGATCATGGGATTCTAAAGCCATTTGTTTCCAAAATAATACGCGTAATACTGCTACCCCTATTTTGTATACTTTTCACACAAACATCACTTTATATTTTAATTGTTCATGTTTTTGTCTAATTTATGATTATTAAGTTTGTCATTTTGAAATAAAATAAAAACAATAACGTAAACACGTGGTCATGACCACCATTCTAATTCAAGTAATAAATGTTTAATTCAAATTCTATACTTGTAATTGAATCTCACAAAAATGTATAATTCCTAAAAAAATGTAAACTCACGCATTATGTGTGTAAATGTATATATGTATGTATAATTTATAATCATTAAGTTTGTCACTAAATAGAATATATATAAAAACAACATAAACGCGTGGTCATGGCCCCCATTCTAACTCACATTTAGAAAGTAATATAAATATTTAATCCAAATTCATTACTTGTAATTGAATCACACCTAAAAATTTTAAACTCATGCATGAGTCATCACCTTTCAGACATGAAGTCCTATTTTAGTTCAATATAAATAGTTAATCCAAATTCATTACTTGTAATTGGATCACACCTAAAAATTTTAAACTCATGCATGAGTCATCACCTTTTACACATGAAGTCCTATTTTAGTTCAATAAATGGATGAAAAGTCCTATACAATACATTTAAATTACATAAAAAATAATAAATTCAATAAAAGCCATTTTATCTCTCTTTGTCACATATTTTCTTCATCTCCCTTTCTCTCTCCTTCTCTTTTTCTGATAAGACACCACAAATCACTGTTAGCCACCATTACCAGCGTGCATGTTTTTTCTTAATACGGTAGTTGTTTAGATTTAACAACTTCAAGGGACATATGACATGAGCACAAAAAGAAGATTATTGGTGTGTGGATACATGAGTACGAGAGACAGTGGTTGAAGGTCAAATTGCCACATCAGGTTGCACAATCTATGGTATCTAGATGTAAAAAAAAGCAAAGAAGAAGAAAGTTTCCATGGAGAAGACGAAGCTGAAAGGTTTCGAGAATCCTTGCATTCCATTGAATATTAACCAACTATATATAATACAAGATCCTAACAAACTAATCACAAAATAAGGAAAGGATAAATACAAAAATAGAACATATCTTTAATACAAATAAATACATAATATGTAAGTAACTAATACGTCCCCGCAGTCTGAACGTCAACTGGTTGAATGCGAAGACTGGTCTTGAAACGATTAAATAAGACTCGTGGTAAACCTTTCGTGAAGATGTCTGCATACTGATAGTCAGCAGGGATGTGCAGGACACGAATAGAGCCAAGGCCCACTTTCTCGCGAACAAAATGGATGTCTATTTCAACATGTTTGGTGCGCTGATGCTGAACCGGATTTCCTGATAGGTATACAGCTGAGACGTTATCACAAAAAATAATACTAGCATCACGAAGAGGAAGATAAAGCTCGACCATAAGGTCGCGAAGCCAAGCCAGTTCAGCTGTAGCATTAGAGATGCCACGCTATTCTGCTTCGGCACTGGAGCGGGAGACTGTTGGTTGTCGTTTGGAGGACCAGGAGACCAGATTGTCACCCATAAAAACACAGTAGCCCGAGGTAGATCTCCGTGAGTCCGGGCACCCCCCCCCCCAATCAACATCAGAGTATGCCATTAGTTTAATCGAACGGGAGGGGGTAATAGGGAGACCATGAGATAAGGTACCTTTAAGATATCTTAATATATGTTTGAGGTACTGAAAATGTGGTTCGCGAGGTGCATGCATGAACAGACATACTTGTTGTACCGCATATGCTATGTCGGGTCTGGTGAAAGTTAGATACTGAAGAGCCCCGGCTAAGCTTCTATATAATGTGCTATCAGACATAAGAACTCCAGATGTGGCTCTTAGTTTGGAGTCAGTATCGCATGGTGTGGATGAGGGCTTGCAATTTGCCATGTTGGCACGTTGTAAGATTTCTGTGGCGTACTTTTCTTGAGTCAAAAACAACCCATGCGTGGTGTGTTTGACCTCGATACCAAGAAAGTGGTGCAGTTGACCGAGGTTAGTCATGGCAAACTCGGTGGAGAGAGAGGCGATGATATCTTTGAGTAAGCCATCATCGGAAGCGATCAAGAGAATGTCATCCACATATAGAAGTAAGTAAGCCATCTGATGTCCTTTTTTGTAAACAAAAAGGGATGAGTCTGAATTGGTGCTGTGAAATCCACATCGTGTAATGTATGATGCGAACCGATGGTACCACGCCCGGGGAGTCTGTTTGAGGCCATACAACGACTTCTTTAATCTGCAAACATGTTGGGGATTATCTTTATCAATAAAACCGGGGGGCTGAGTCATGTATACCGTCTCATGAAGGTCACCATGAAGGAATGCATTTTTAACATCCAATTAGTGTACAGGCCACGATCTAGAGACAGCAAGGCCGAGAACTGTACGAATTGTTGTCGGTTTGACAACGGGACTAAAGGTCTCATCACAATCAACTCCGACTTGTTGTCGTTTCCCATTAACGACTAAGCGGGCCTTGTAGCGCTGTAGGGTGCCATCTGCATGAAATTTATGTCGAAATAGCCAAAGGCAGTTTATGATGTGTGAGTTGGGAGGGCGTGGAACCAATTCCCATGTGTCATTATCTATTAAAGCACTATATTCATCGGTCATAGCACGTTGCCAGTTTGGATCGGTAAGGGCAAGGCGATAGTTTTTGGGTATGGGAGATAGGTTAGGCGAAGGGGATGTAGTGTGTAGGTTAAAGGGAATGTTTGGTTTGGTTATACCGGCGCGTAATCGGGTGGTCATTGGGTGTTGTTGGGTGAGCTGAGGGGTGTGGGTTGCGATGGTGGTGGTGGGTGCGGGGGTGGAGAGTGGGTTGAGGTGGGGGTTAGCGACGGTGTCGTTGTGGGGGATGGTGGGGTCATTGGTTGAGGTTCGGGTGAGGTGGGATTATGTTGTGGTGTGGCAGAAGGTGGTGAGTGGGAGGGCGAAGGGGATGTGGTGGTGGGGTTGATAGGGTGGGTTTGGTCAAAGATGAGTGGTGAGGTATCGGTGTCTAGGAAGGAGTAGTCGAGTGGTGGTGAAGTGGGTTTGGAGGAAAACGGGAAGGTGGTCTCATCGAAAGTAACATGTCGTGAGAGGATGATCTTGCCAGTGGACAAGTCAAGGCAGCGATAGCCTCGATAATTGGGAGGATATCCGAGGAAAACACAACGGGTAGAGCGGGTAGCGAGTTTGTGGGGTCGAGTGACGGTCTAATTTGGGTAACAAGTGCAACCAAACACGCGAAGGTAGTCGTATGTAGGATGGCGTAGGTAGAGGGCGGCTAGAGGGGTGGTGTTATGGAGAACTTTGGTGGGGAGAATGTTGTGGAGGTAAACCGCCACATGGAGGGCATTGACCCAATACTCGGGTGGTATGGAAGCATGGGTAAGCAAGCAAAGCATGATTTCGTTTAAGCGCCGAATCATTCTTTCCGCTTTTCCGTTTTGTTGTGAGGTGTGGGGACAGGAGAAATGGAATTGGAACCCATGAGTAGAGGAGTGATTTTTAAATTGAAAATTGTCAAATTCTCCGCCCATGTCACACTGAATAGACTTAATGTTGCAATTGAATTGAGTTTTAACAAAACGAATGAAATTGTGTGAATTTAGAGTAGGTTTCTGATTTGTATTTTAGGGGATAGATCCAAGTGTACTGTGTAAAGTCATCAATAAGAACAAGGTAATATTTGTAACCACTTTTACTAATAATGGGTGAAGTCCATAAATCAGCATGTACAATGTCAAAGGGCAAAACGGTAGTAGATGTGGATAGATTAAATTGTAAACGTTTATGCTTTGAGATTTGACATGAATTGCAAACAAAAGTACTAGTACGATTACAAGAAAGAAATTTTGAACTTCGTAAACAATCTAAAACATGTCCTCCCGGGTGACCAAGGCGATCATGCCATAGATTAGAACTAGAAGAAGCAAGAAAAGCATAAGCGTGTGCATTGGCGGTGTAGGTAAGTGGGTAAAGATGGCTGGTGCTATCATGTCTGCTCAGGATTCGCCCAGTCTTGTAATCCTTCACAGAAAAACCAAATGGATCAAATTCACATGACACATTGTTATCAATTGTAAATTACCGAAAGGAAACAAGACTTTTAATGATGTGACGTGTGTATAAAAGGTTTTTAAGGTGAAGGGGCTTATGAGGGGATGGTAAGGTTAAGTTACCGGATCCGGAAATAGGCACCGAATTACCATTACCGAAAAAATAGACTTAATAGGAGATGACGAGGGAATTGAAACCATACCTGCGTTGGAGGTGGGATGATTGGATGCACCCGTATCCATGTACCATTGATCATCATCCCCGCCTTGGACGTGAAGGGCCTCGAAAGCATAGCCGAGATCATCAGGCTCCATGGGGTTGAGGTCGGTTAAGTGGACTTTGGGAGAGGTGGGTGACCTTCCTGGTTGTCGATTGTTTGAGGGAGGCTGCCATGGGCTGGCCCATCCTGGTTGGGTCGGGTATGGACAAGGAGGTGGAGCAGTCCAGTAAGGTGCCCAATAAGGTGGGCCTGAAGCCCAAGGATTAGGCGGGTAGTGTGTCCAACGCTGCTGCTGCTGCATGCATGGGCCAGAGGAGCCCGTTGGGCGATATTGGGCCTGTCGAGGAGGCTGGACCCCTGCAGAAAGGGGCTGTTGCGGGCGGTTGGGCCTGGGCCGTTGTTGATTGCCAGGTCGGGAGATCGGTCCACGAGGCTGTGTTTGATCATCGCGAGCCGGTGGGGCGTCTCGAGTGGCCGCTGCGGCGACTGGAATTGTAGGGGTTTCACGAGCAGACCGACGGTGTTGTTCCAATTAAAGCATGCTACAAGCCGACTCCCACGTAACAGTGGAGAGACTTTGGTTGATAAACGAGCCGACGATGTCAAACTCCGGTGGAAGTCCACGAACCAACTGTAGGATGAGACGGTTTTTGGTAACCGGATTGTCAACATCAGAGAGTTGATCGGCAAGTTCCTTAAGTTTTTAACAATAGGCATCGAGGGATTGCATGCTCTTTAAGGTGAGGTTTGTAAACTCATGTTCAAGAGCCGCGGCCCTAGAGCCTTTGTTATTAAGGAAAATATTCTTCACATGGTTCCATGCATCAAGTGCCGTGGAGTCGGGTTCAAGAACTCGAGGGAGCAGATCATCAGATAAAGTGGCATAGATCCATTGTAGAACAATGGCGTCAATTTTCATCCATGTGTCAAAAGAAGGATCTATTTCAGGTGGAGGTTCGGTTCCATCGATGTGGTTAAGAACATCGTATCTGCGAGCATGTAAGCGAAAAAGCTTAACCCAAGACGAATACGAGACCTTAACACCATCTAGGGTCCGAACCTTATGTTGTAGGTTGGTGACGGTATAGACGGGGTGTAAGGGGGTGGCGGCTGCTGGTGCAGCGGGTGCATGGGGTTTCGTGGGTGATGATGTTTTACCGGTCATTGTAGAGGATGAGAAAGACAGGCCACGGATCGATGTCTACTGAACCGAAAACACAGTAATTCTGTGATGGGGGCGATGGCAAGAGATCACCGGACCGAAGTCGGGTGTTGTGTCGCAAGAGAGAGGTTCAGAGCGAGTGCGCTCTGATACCATGAAAGGTTTCGAGAATCCTTGCATTCCATTGAATATTAACCAACTATATATATTACAAGATCCTAACAAACTAATCACAAAATAAGGAAAGGATAAATACAAAAATAGAACATATCTCTAATACAAATAAATACATAATATGTAACTAACTAATAGAAGCTTGTGTTGGAAATTTAGTGAATATTTAATGGACAACTGTACTAAAGTGGTTTTTTCACTAACTTAGGACACGAATAATTATTAGTATTTGTCACTAATATAATTATTTAGTAGGTTTGTATTCTATTATGTGATAAGATCACAACGAATCAACGCGTGTACACAACGAGTTAAGATAAATGAGATATTAATGCTCTAAGGTATGTGATTGAGGAAAGAAATAGATGACGAGTCACTATGGATCCTCTACTATGAAGCTCATTAGAGATTTATATATATTTAAAAACAACCCACCAACGATCCATTTCAAGAAACTTAAATTTTTTACATAAGGTGTTTAGAAACAACAAGCTAACAAAAGAAGTGGTTGTGGTTGTCCTTGGTGAAGAAGGATGAACAAAGAACCAAATGTTCCTCTTCAAAGATAATCCACACCAAACACGATAGAACTCCAAAAAGATGCTAGTTTTGAACCATTTTAAATGTCAATAACAAGTTGATAGAAGGGAGAGAATCTTTTTTCGCAATCACCACTATCGTTCAAGTAAGATGTTATGACATGAAACTCGAATAACCAAGAAAACCCTACTTTCTTGTGTTTGTAACTATTCTTGATTTCTCTCCATTTCATTTTGTATTTTCTTAACTCATATCAACCAAAAACGGCTGCCAAAGTCGAGATTTATCAAGGAAGAAAATTAAAGAGAGAAGGTAGTAAATCTAAAATAAGAATCTACATCTTGAAACATGTGTTTCGGAAGGGTGGGTGTGGTGGTACATGAGTCATATAAAGTGTGTGGACTAGAATTTGATTATTGGTTGTCTCACTTGCAAACTTTAATTTTATTCTAGAAGGGACTTAAAATGACATAATTGCGCCTCATGTGAAGAAACCATGTTAGAGTTAATAGTGAAAATGGACAAGAGTTGGTGCAAAGACAAAGAATGTGCACAATTTGCTAAAAAAACATCCAAACATCATATAATTTCATATATTATAAACAATAAACATTATATCCGGTTATTAATTTGTAAACACCTAGATTAAAGTAAACGATATCATTTGCTCAAAAAGACAAAAGGAAAGATCCAAAATGGCATCTTGTGAATTATAAATTCCGTGAAAATCAAACAAAATAGGGAATGGAGAAGAAACCGATGTGTGAAGCCGGCCCACCCAATATTACATTCATATTCAGTCATTTGAAGCACGAGTCAAACCAAACGAAGGTCCTTCAATGGAGTCGCCATTCAAAGGGGATATCTTGAAGGGGAAAGTAGGATTACTTACCGGTGGTGGCTCCGGAATCGGCTATGAGATCGCTGCACAATTGGGCAAACATGGAGCCTGCATCGCGATCATGGGTCGTCGCAAACATGTCCTTCACTCTGCCGTCTCTGCCCTTCGATCCCTCGGCATTCATGTAAACACAATCTCTCTATTTCCCTTCATCATCAGAGAACATCTTCTGTTGCATTTTTATGATCGTAAATAATACTGTACGTTTTTGTTTTATATCATATATTAGGGATTGTATTGTATTTATACAAACTTTTATATTTAATATATATTGTACGTATGATAATTATGGCAAAATGTTATCTTGTTTAAAAGTAACTGAAAGTTTTATTAGGCTATCGGTGTTGAAGGAGATGTCCGAAAAAGAGAGGATTGTGCTAAAGTTATAGAAAGGACAATTAAGGAATTTGGCAAGCTCGACATACTTGTTAATGCCGCGGCTGGAAACTTCCTTGTCCCTGCCGAGGATCTATCTCCTAATGGTTTCCGAACAGGTGCTCACCACTCCCTCCAGAAAAACAAAACAACACACATTACTTCCATCCACATTCAACTGTCTCAAGAACTAGCACTTGTGTTACCTCTTCTTGCATTCTTAATTCCAACGATGAAGTGTTAGGATTGCGTCTTCTTTTGCATTGATACTTTGCAAACATTCTTTTCTGATTCTAACATTTTATATATGACTTTTGTAAACGTCACAATCAGATAATCTCTCAATAATACATTCTTAAAACATTCATGTTCCAACTTTAATGTATATCTTACCGCATGTCTTCACATATTAAAATGGTGATTGCAGTGATAGACATAGATGCAGTTGGGACATTCACAATGTGTCATGAAGCACTTAAACATCTGAAGAAAGGTGCTGTAATCATAAACATAAGTGCAACCTTGCATTACACAGCAACCTGGTATCAAATCCATGTCTCTGCTGCAAAGGTTTCTCGTCGACTCTAACAGGTTTTATAAATAACTAACAAAAAACCTTGCAGATCGCTGAGCCATATTTGTTGAATGTAACAGGCAGCTGTAGATAGCATTACAAGGAGCCTGGCATTAGAGTGGGGAACAGATTATGGAATCAGAGTAAATGGGATTGCACCAGGCCCCATTGATGACACCACCGGCACTTCCAAGCTCCTACCCGAGAAAGTTCTGCTTAAGAGAAAACAAGAATCTGCTTTGTACAGGATGGGGAAGAAATGGGATATTGCCATGGCTGCTCTCTATCTTGCATCAAATGCAGGTCAGTGAGGGTAAAAAAATGGGTCACTTTTATAAAACTAACTTAAAAGGGTCCACAGGGCCAACACCACCACCACCACCTCCATACCCACGCACCACCACTAACGCCACCTACACCTCCATCACACATCACTTCCTCCAATGTCACCACCGGTTGTCGTAATAACAAATATAACCATTTTTACATACATACATACATACATACATACATATATACATATATATATATATATACATACATACATATATACATATATATATATATATATATATATATATATATACATATATACATATATATATATATATATATATATATATATATATATATATATATATATCTATATATATCTCTATCTCTATCTCTCTCTGTATATAGTCTATGTATCTGTCTCTATGTCTATCTGTCTCTCTGTCTCTGTGTCTCTCTCTCTCTCTCTCTCTCTCTCTCTCTCTCTCTCTCTCTCTGTCTCTCTCTCTCTCTCTCTGTCTCTCTCTCTCTCTGTCTCTCTCTCTCTCTCTCTCTCTCTCTCTCTCTCTCTCTGTCTCCCTCTCTCTCTCTCCCTCTCCCTCTCCCTCTCTCTCTCTCCCTCTCCCTCTCCCTCTCCCTCTCTCTCTCTCCTCTCTCTCATCTCTATATATATACATCTCCATATACATATACATCTCTATCTATATATCTACATATACATATACATATATATGTATACATATACATATACATCTACATATATATGTATACATATACATATACATCTACATATATATGTATACATATACATATACATCTACATATATATGTATACATATACATATACATATATATACATATATATATATATATATATATATATATATATATATATATATATATATATATTTTTCTAAAACAACCCGTTTCAACCAAAGCCCGTATTGGTTGGAACCTGTTCTAACCCGACCTGCTGATTAACTACCTGTTTTTACCAAACAAGTTTTGACCAACTGCCAGACCTGTTTTGTCTGGTTAACATATGATGCATGTTCATATATCCATACACAGAGTTGCACTAATGTGTGCAATATATTGTCTATAGATTTTAGACTTGTGTGAGCTGGGTATTAGCTATGATCATTTATGTGCATATTGTTTTGGGTGTGAAACTGAAACCCAAGTTGATTACTGTTTGAAGGTAGTTACGTAAACGGTACAACATTGGTGGTTGATGGAGGAATATGGTTGAGCAATCCACGTCATATATCAAAAGAGGCTGTAAAACAAGTTTCCAAGACAGTAGAGAAGAAGTCTAGAGACGCACCTGTTGGTGTTCCAAAAAGCAACCTTTGATCCCAGGTTTTATCTTGAATATCTGCGTACGATATCTCATTGTTGCTTTACCAAGCTTGCATTTTGTAGCAGTTGTATTACAATAAGAACAAGTGTAATAATAACAAACAAAAATTGAGTAAGACAGTTCAAAACAAGTATGCTTCCACTGTCATTTAACATGTTAGATCAAACAAGAATGTTACAAAATGTTCTTTCCAGATGCAAAAGAAACTGTGTATATTACAATGAAGGTCATCATGATTATTACAATACAAATGTACATAGCAAAAGAACAAAATGACTACCCCTAATAATCCTACTCCAACTTTGCTAGATAGGATGTGCCAACATACTTCTCATAGAAGAGCGAGACCCAAAGGATTTAACATGCCAAGGTTGGGTTCCTAAATCAGAAACTTTAAGGTAATCAGTATCAACATCAACTAAAACAAGATAATAATAACAGCTGATTCTTATAAATCTACCTAGGATACAAAAAAAAAAAAAAAAAAAAAAAAACTATAGGTCAGACTTTAATTCAAAAAAGTCTTTCAATCCAACACATTGTATCAATCAGGCCTTTAACCAGATCAACACCAAATCAAATAAATCATATTGTTTCTAGGCCTTTGATTCAAGCAACACTAAATGACATGACTCAAATTCTTCAGCCCAACAGACCTTAAACCAACAGGGAGTGTTTGGATGTGCGTTTAAGCTTATTGTTTAGTGTCAAAAAGAATCAGAGAAGCAGTTAAGAAGTTAACCCAAGAAAGCTGATCAAATTTTATACATCATACCATCCAATGCATCAAACATGATAAAAAGTATCCAAATTTACATATTAGAATCTATTTCTTTCATGGTTCTGATACAAGAAACACTAACAAAGAAACAAATGAACAAACAACTAATCTAGTCATCTCTAACCTTAGTAATTGAGTGGTGATTATTCCAAATCTTCCATTTGAATGTTGCTTTTGAGAGGAACATACTCTCCAAGATATCCACCCAAATGATCATACAAAGCATTCTTATCAATCCCTTGATGATGATAGCTTTTGCAGACATAGTAAAACACACTCTGAACCAAAAACCCAACCAAATTCACAATCACAAGAACACCAACCAAGAATCCCCCCACAACAATCCTGGAGAAAACCCCATAATCATACTCCGCACCATGC
Source organism: Flaveria ramosissima (assembly GCA_025215565.1). Lineage (NCBI taxonomy): Eukaryota > Viridiplantae > Streptophyta > Magnoliopsida > Asterales > Asteraceae > Flaveria > Flaveria ramosissima. Next base: position 45,828,623 of record CM046037.1, on the reverse strand, counting down.
ACCACAACCGCCCCAAACACCCCATTGATGGCCCCACAAATCACAAGGTACCCAAACACAAGAACACAAGCCATCCGAGCCTTCCCTTTCAGGATCCCAAAGCTCTTCCGCATGGCAGCGAACCCATAAACAGGCTCAAGCACCGAGATCACACTAGCCAGGTGCCAAAGGGCAGTGATGTAAACATGCACAACAAGAAACAGCACGAACACGGCAACCAAAGAGAAGAAGAACAGAACAAGATTCTGGGTATCAATGGCCACAATCAAGAGAATGACAAACCCTAGAAACACAATGTTGTAGAGGACCATGAGAAGGCCGACCCAGAGGAAGGTGATGAAGAGGCGTTTGAAGACTTTGGGGATGGCGGAGAGGGTGGCGGAGAAGGAGACGGGCTTGGAGGCGTAGAGGGAGGCGACGGTGAAGACGACGGCGGCGGTGGAGAGGAGGGAGAAGATGAAGAGGAAGAGGAGGTAGGAGAACTGGAAGAGAAGGAGTTTGGTCCATTGGGCGGTGTGGGAGGCGTATGGGAGCTGGATTTGGGTGATGATTGGGTGGGTGAAGAGGGAGTGGGCTAGAATGGCGAATGACAGAGGGAAGATTAGGGTTAGGGTGATGAGGTAGAAGGTGTGGGGAGACTGCTTGGGGATGGCGATTGATTCTCTCACAATGTCTGTTGCAGAGAGGAATTGGAGCTCCTCTGGAGCTACATCCATGGCGAATCGATGATTTGGAAAAGGCGAAAGTAGTGCAACGTGGTTTGTGCTTGTCTCAGAAAAGGCGAAAGGGAGGAAGAAGGTATCTCTTTTGTTTTACTTGCTTTTTCTTTATGTATTAATTTAAAAATAATAATTTTTTTAATAAGTTACTATTTGCATTTTTTAATGTTCGAGTATTTTAAATTAGAGCAAATTACGCTTTTAGTACTTTGAGAAAATATATTATTTCAGTTCAGTTGTTTATTTACTAAACCGATAGTCCAATAGTTTAAATATTTGTTTCAATTGCACTCATGCCTTTAATACCATTAGACTTCTGTTATTTCACTTAACGACAATTTGGTCATTTTCATAGTCTTTTTAATACAATTACCCTCTCTCTCTCTCTCTCTCTCTCTCTCTCTCTCTCTCTCTCTCTCTCTCTCTCTCTCTCTCTCTCTCTCTCTCTCTCTCCCTCCCTCCCTCTCCCCCTCTCTCCCCCCTCTCTCTCTTTCTCTATCTGACACTACCACCAAATCGGCCAACCACCTTTACAGCGGCCACACATCCACTGCATCCACCATCGTTCATCATCATCGTTGCTTCGTAGATAACACAACCATTGTGTAATCTCAGAAGGTGCAACCACAACCACCATGAAATGGTGGATATGCATTGATATTCTTCTTCATCCATGGTGGTGCCCCAATCTTAATAGATCGCCTGCTTGAACCTCAAACCCATCTACTGTTTCTCTCTCTCTCTCTAGAAAAACAAAATAAAAAACAACCCAAATGGGTTTAGAATATGGATTTTTTGCTTCGCTTTTAAGGTTTGTGGGTCTTGAACATGGATTTGGGACCATGTGGTGGTGTTTATATTTGAATATTGATTTGTGGGATTTGAATTTGAATTGATTTAGGTTTGAGGATCTTGAACGAGATGAAGGGGTTTGAGATGGTGGTAGATATCTTCGTAACTCTTGAAAGCGTGGGAATGAATTTGCTTTCAGACATGTGGTGGTGTGGTGGTTGATTTTTTTTCTGGTGAACAGGGGGAAAGGGATTTTTTTTAAGAGAAAAGGGGGAATTGGTAAGGTTTATAGAAAGGCTGATGCAACCAAAACAACCAAAGTGCTTCTTGCATGCATGCACTTGCTACATAGTAAGAATTGCTTCGGAAGTTTTACACTCTACATAGAAAATATTCTAAGTGTAAAATCTTCCGAGCCAAGACCAAATCTTCCGAAGCCAAAGATGAAATCTTCCGAAGCTTCAAAGACAAAGTTTTCCGAAGACAAAGGAGAACATGCTTTCCCTGATGTACTTTTGTATAAAGCTGGCCCACTTTCTGCTGCAACTCTGAACACTCACCAACTTATACAAGTTGATGAAAATGGCCATGCTTTTGCAACTGTACATTGAGGTCTTGAGTCTGTAAATTTATACTTTATGTATTTTTATCCTATTTGTAATATATTAGGATGTGAGCTATGGCATGTCATAGTCGCTAGTCAAAAGGCAATCTGTCTTTTGACTTTACATTGATCTTGTTGTCTAGATTAGTGTTTCCAGCTGGCCTTCAAAGTATGGCTGGCTGTAGGATTGTAGTATAAAGTATCACAGGTCCTTGTATCTTTTCTTCATGCTTTGTAACACTTGTGAAGAACTTGAGAGCAATATATTTATTCTTGAAACCCATATTCATCCGTTTGTTGTTCTTAGTTCTGTCTCATTGTTTGCTTGTGTTCTTAGTATTATAATATTGTCCCGGTTCCCTTTGATCTGTTAAGTGTTCTAACACTCTACTCATTGTGAGACTGATTGTATTGACCATCCCTTAAATGGACCTGCAATTGGTATCAGAGCATTCAAGGCTCTTGATTGTTAGATCTCACCATCTTAGATCACCCAGCCTCATAAAACACTTAACATATCAAATGGTAGCTCTCATAAAGGTTGATATTGAAACTAGAACCATGAAAAAGTCCCCAATGATCACTCCTGAAGACTTTGATACTTGGTGCCAAATAATGGAAGGCTTCATCAAGTCTCAATACTCCAGGATGTGAGAGTCTGTTGTCTTTGGACCTCACATACCAAGCACCTCTTCAGCTGCTACTAGAGGTGGTATGATACCAAACGAGGTAGCTGACTATTCTGAGGAAGACATGAAGAAGATAGACTCCTTCACAGAAAGCCATGACTGCCCTCCAAACTACTATTCCAAACTCCATATACAGAGGCTTCAAGAAGTGTAAGACTACCAAGCAACTATGGGATGCACTAAAGCTCATGTATGAGGGGTGCACTGAAGCAAAAGAGAACAAGAAGGACCTTTTTGAAGCAACAGTTTGAGAACTTCACCTACAAGACAGGTGAAACGATAACTCAACAATAATTCAGGTATGTTGAGATTGTGGATACTCTAATGGATGTTGGAGTAACTCTTGAAAACAGGGACATTGTAAGGAAGTTCAGTCCTCTCTTCCTAGACAATGGACACATTATTGTGTTGTTATCAAGAGAACTGAGAACCCTATGACTCTAACTCTTACAAAGTTGTATGGTATTTTTAGTGGCTACCAGATGGAGATGAACATGCAAAATCCATCTGGTAACACCAGCAATCAGCAGAGTTCATCCCTTCATGTGGTTGAAAGGGATTGCAGAGAACCGCAACATCATCTTATCTGCTACCCTAACAACTCACAAAAGGGTCCTTTCATCACCTTCCCAAAGACACCAAGGGAGAGCTACACCCAAGGAATCCCATTCCAAGATTAGAGTTAGGGTGATGAATTACAAGGTGTGGGGAGACTGTTTGGGGATGGTGTAAGACCCCGTTCCCGGAAAGCCTCACAGTTGGTTAACCATCACATAAAATCAGTTTAATAACAAAACATTGCAGCGAAAATAATTAGACATTCATTTAAAACTTAGAAACCATATCGTATTCATACATTTGTCCTTTAAATAGAATATAAACATAGTGCATCGTTGAAAATACAATAAAGATTTCGTAAACAGGAATGCCATCCATAGCTCCCCAAGTAGCTCCGTGTGCCATCCTCAGCATCAGCACTTACCTGCCAACTATTATGCATAAAAGTCAGCTTCGCTGAGCGAGTTCTAGTTTTAAATATTATAAGAAAATATAAACTTTATCCTTCATATAATGACCATGAATACAACATAGTATATAACATTACAGGCATCATAATAAGCATGTTCATTATCTTTCATTCTTCCATTATCTTTCATTATCTTTCACTTTCATCATAAACGAGATTGCACAAAGCAAGAGCTCCATGTTGATCGACAACAAATGCCAATCCCTGTCGGTACACATGAATACGGTAGCTAACCCCCGACAGTTGATCCACACTGCAAGGCACATAGCCCGCTTGCAGGACCGGTTAAGGGCTTGAACAAATTACAACACAACAACACAATGAGGAGAACAACTAAACTTGATCAAACAGTGAACTGGATTAACTAATATTGATACAAAGAACACAAGTAAAGTAAAGAGACAGAACAAGAGAGTTGGGTTTCAAGGAGGCAATATATTGCTTTCTCAAGTTCTTTTACAAGTGTTACTAAGCATAAAGAAAGATACAAGAACTTGGAATACTTATACTACAACCTACAGCCGGCTATACTTTGAAAGCCAGCTGGATACAATTGACTAGACACTAACAAAATCAATTGTAGGATAAAAAGGCATATCTGCCTTTTGACCTTGTGACTATGACATGCCATAGCTCACATCCTTATCTATTACAAAAAGGATAAAGTACATAAAGTAGAAAGTTACAGACTCAAGACCTCAATGTACAGTTACCAAAAGCATGGACCTTTTCACCAACTCATGTAAGTTGGTGACTTTACAGAGATGCAACGGAAATGTGTCCAGCTTTATGGAACAGTACATCAGATAAAGCATGTATACTAAAAGTCTTCGGAAGAAATCTGTCTTCATAGAGTGAAGCTTCGGAAGACTTTGTCTCTGAGGCTTCGGAAGACTTCATGTTTGGCTTCGGAAGATATTGGTCTTGGCTTCGGAAGATTTTACACTTAGAGTATTTTCTAGTGTATTGTGTAAAACTTCCGAAGCATTTCATACTTTAGTACTTAGTGCATGTTGCAGAGAGACATTTGGATGTTTTGGTTTGCATCAGACTTAAGGAATCCTTACAAACTCCCCCTAGGCTGATGCTACCAAAACACTTAGAAGATCTTCAGATGTTGGTGGTCTGCAGTACAATCATGACCATACCCTTCTTCATTAGATGGTCAGGATCATCAAGACCTTCATAGTATCTTCTCATCTCAAAGAGATCATGCAGAGGTAAGTTGATTATGTCTTGTCAAGTATAGACATTCTCAACACCTTGATCTCTGATTACATGCCATCTTTCTGGATTGGTAGAGTAAGTCCAAGACAAGATGGGTGTCTCAGTTGTCAGAGGAGCCACTTGCATTGGAGTTGATTGGGCTGCCTCATCATGCACTTCCTCAGGTTGATCTGACTCAGCCTGAGGTGTAGAGGTAGATGACTTAGGCTTCTTCTTCTTTGACTTTGGTTTAGAAGCCATTCTCTTCTTCCTCTTAGATGACTTTAACTGAGAAGACTGGTCTGCTTGTTGATCATCCTTGTCTTTCTCAGTTGGGTGTTCCTCCCTCACAGGTTCAGAAGGAGAGGGAGTTTGACCCTGCCTTGGATCAGAAGATGAAGCTTGCTGAGGCTCAGCTGGAGGTCCGGGTTGAGGTGTCTCAGGTTGTTCAAACTTAACCTCCACTTCAGGTGGGACTTGACTTGGAAGAGAGTGTAAGTCAATCAGTTCACCACTCTTAATCTTCTGCTTGATCACCCTTATATGCTCATCCATTGTGGATAGAGACATAAGGCCAAGTCTCCTTCCGGAGAATCCATATAGCTTCAAGAAGCTCATCATCCTTTGTCTATCAGCAGACTTCTTCACACTCTTTTGGATGATGGCTCTTGACTTTGCAGCTTCTTCCCTTAGCTTCCTTTTAGTTGTCTTTCTCTCTTTGACTAGCTCAAGTTCAAGTTGTTTCAAGTACTCAAACTCAATGAAACATAGGACAGGGGAAGAAGTGCATCTGCCTGATAGAAGCCTGTGGCACTCAGGTAGTTGATCATTTTGATCCTATCTTCTTCTTTGTCTACCTGAGGTTCTTGTGGAGCCACATCTTCCTGTGCAGGACTTTCTTGAACTGGAGAGAGAGTGGGAGCATGCTTGTAGAGTCTTTTCTGTCTCCTCTCCTCTTTAAATTGGAGAAGTAGCCTTGCATCCTCTTTTTCTTTCATCTCTCTTGACACTTCCATGTCAGCCAGTTCATTCAATTCTTCTAAGGGGAGGGAGATGATTTCATCAATATCATAGTTCCTGGTCTGTAAATAAGTAATCCTGACTGCCCTCAACTCATCATCTTGAGTATTTGGTCTGGGGGCAACCCTGATGCAGCTTGCATAAAGCTTGATGACCCAGAGGAACTTTCTCCCCTTAGCTTCCTTTTCCTCTCTCTCTCTTCCTCCTCAATTTCCTCATGAGTCATAATCCTTTTCCCTTTGTCACCCACAGACCTTTGTGACTCAGGGTGGATAGAGGCTTGGCCTTCATTGCTTGGTGTAGCTTCCATGCTCTGGCTAGAGAGAGGCTGAGAAACACCTTCACCAGCAGGTGTCTCAGAAGGAGTGTGAACCTCTGCAGCAGTTGTTGATGATGAGACAGGGGTCTCAGGTTCTGTCACTGGGCCTTCAGTCAAGGTTTCCCCTATGAAACTAATCTTAGGGTCCACCTCAACATCCAGTTGACCGATGACATTGCCTGATTGCCTAAGTCTCCTTCTTAGAGTGAACTCTGCAAGGATCCTATCTTGGATTCTTTGAGCCAATCTGTCAGCTTGTCTTGAGTTGCTTGGATTGACAAGTGGCATGTTGACTAGATCCAATCTTTCATAGAAGTTCAAGCTTTGAAAATCAAATACTTCTTGTTGCCCTTGAACTCTGTGAAGAATAAGGGCTCTTCTGTCAGCATCATACCTCCACCTTATGATGTAGTTTGAAGTTCCTTATGGTGGAGATGACACAGCCCTTGGTATTCCTTCCTCAAATAGACTCCTGATGATAGAGTCTATAGAGTCCACATTAATGTGAACTTGAGGAAGTTGCTGAGAATGCACAACTGCAAGTGAGGATGGTGAGTCCTCTATGTCCATTCTCTGTGAAGAACTCCCAGGTTTTGTGGCTGCAATAACTTTCTCCCCCTTTTTGGTAGCATCACCCACTTGTATAGGTGAGCTGGAGGATAAGTCAATCACTTCCACAGGTTCTTGTGTTCCTGGTTGAGCTCTCCTTAAAGGTCTCCCAGCTAGTTTTTCCTTTAGATATGAAATCTGAAGTTGCTGATCATTGACCCTGTTTTGTAAGGTAATCACCTGAGATTCAAGGTGACTAACCTTAGAGACTAAATAGGAGCATGTTTTTGACAGTTTCTGCACCTTTAGTCTCAAATTCCCCTCTTCTTCATCAGAAGAATCATTGGGGGATGAGATGATTGGACCAAAGTCCTCTATCTCACCACCAGCTTGAGGTTCTTGGCTGCTGGTTTTCCTCTGCTCACTAGCAATCTCAGTTGAGATGCCAGTAGGCTGAGTTGCCATGGTTGAGGTCTTAATGATGTAATCACTTGCAGAAGTGAGAGCCTCTTCCATATGGACATCCTGAACATGTTCAGAAGTGTCCACCTCAGTAACAGGTGACTGATATGGGATAGACTGAGGAGAATCAGAGGTACTCAAATCTCTTTGACTAGGGGAGGAGAAGAGAGACTCATGGTACTCACTGAATCCTAAGTCTTCATCAGTATAAAAGGATAGGTTGGGAATGGGTTGGTTTAGATCTAGAGGCTGGGGATGGTAACTGTCCCCTGAAGGTTGTTCACTTGAGTGTTGAGACTTAGAGTGAAGGCTTAAGGCTGTTGGGCTTGTGAGCTCATCAGGGTGAGCATGAGGAACGTCAGCCCTGATAGGTGAAGAAATGGGAGTGGTTTGCTCCTCAGGGGAAGTGGGAGCTCTAGTGTCCTCTTCCTCCTGTAAGGGTGAGTATATGGGGACCTGTACAGACTCAATAGCCTGAGCAGGGGTTCGTTTGGATTTTCTTTGGTAGTGAGGGTTATTTGTGGTCTTTTTAGTGGTAAGGAAAAGAAGGTGTGGGTTCAACACTAGCTTGTGTTGCTAGGTTGTCACCTTGAGCAATGAGCTCTAACATTTTGGGGACTAGGGTTGTTTCTACCCCTGAGAAGCCTACAGTTGGCTTCTTTATGATTTTAAAGATGCCGGGCTTCATCTGTCCCAATTTAAGAATATTACTTGTTTCCCTCAACTGTGAGCCCAGTTTACAGTTAAGAATGTGCTGAACATATCTAGGAAACATGTAATACTCTAAGGAGTCCAAGTTTGCAAGTAAATTGGTATAAACAAATTGAGAGTACCTGAACTTGACCCCCTAAACCATTCCATGTACTATAAAGGAGAGATCCTTAAGAATCTGGTCCCACCCTCCATGCTTGTTTGATAAGCTGTGGATAACCACATGGAGCAGGTATTTTCGCTGGGATGAGACCTTCCGTTTCCTGAAGGTCTTTACAGAGAAATCTCCCTCATAGCCCATCCGCTCAAAGGAATGATTAACAGCTTCCTTTGGGAAGGACAACTCACCTTTCTTCATCATCCAGCTGCAAATGATGGTTGATGATGGCCAGAGTGATGAAGATTGTCCTTCCTTGCACTGTGGCAGACAGTGCATTCTCCCCATCCATAATGACCTCTTGGCAGGTCTTCCAGAATTCAAGCAAATGATCCTCATACAGAGTAGGATCAATGGTCAGGGAGGTGAAGTAGTTGGATAGAGTTAAGAATTGGCAAATCTCTGAGAAACTTGCATCTTTCTCAGCTTAACAGAGCAACCTGATTGTGTTGCCTGTGAAGTTGCATGGAGAAATCTGGGTTGTTTCTGCGGTTAAGGTTGGCCATTTTAGAAGCTTAAGGGTGAAGAAAGGTAGAAAGCAAAGGCGGTTTAGAGAATTAGGTTTGAGGAATAGTGGAATTGAGGAAGATAGTGAGGAAGAGGGGGAACCGTTGGGTATTTATGTGAAAAGGGATTTGAACCAAAGTTAATGAAAGAGGATAAACTTTGAAATCCGAAAGTCGGTCCCACCTATAACTCCAGGATAAACAAACTTGAATCAAATCATGAAGAATTAGATCAAAATAAGATAATCACAATCAAAACCCCTTTGATCTCTATTGATTGCTAATAATATTGTTTAAAAGTAAAACCCTCAATCAATTGGTCATACAACCATTTCCCAAAACCTAATGACAATAAACCTATTTATAGTCTAGACTAATATTCACTAATTGCACTTAACCCCTAGACTTAGGCTAATTAATACAAATTACATATTAAGCATAAAAATGACTAAAAACAATAAATAAAATATTTTGTTCCCAAAATATATTTATTATAATAAACTCCTAGTCATCTAAATCTTCAACGTCTCGTCTCGATTCCTCATCTCGAACGTGTCAGGTTTGACTTTTGTTGATTTTGACCGTGACGTTGACTTTTGTTGACTTTCACTGTGTTGATAATATAGACTATCTTTTACAGCTCCAACAATACTCCCCCTTAGTCTATCATTATCAACGTCTTCAAACGAAATCAGCATCGAGAAGTCACAGAGAAAGATCTTCAATTTGAATCTTTCTGAATCTAATGAGAAAATTTTTCATCTCATAAGCTCCCCCTATTTATATGCTCCCCCTTTTCGAGTGCAAGCTTTAAAAGGATATTGGAACAGGTTTCCCAAATCTCTAATCTTGAGTGCTTCAAAAGATGTAGGAGGAGGGTTCCTAGCTCGGTATCTTCTGCAAACTTGAGGAACAAGTTCTCTGATCAGGTACACTGCTCAACTGATGATCGGCCATGACTTAAAGCAAAAAACTGAAACACATTCACAAACACAATCTCGACATTTCTAATTAGATCATTTCATTTTAACAAAATAAACCCGTGTTTATCTGTGTGTGAAAAACAAGCGAACCCGTGTTCGTTTGAGCGAATTTCTATGAAATGCATGAAAAATAATAAAATTGTAACAACATAATATGGAAGACCTAAAAGAAAATTTGAAATGAAAATTTATTATAATTTTTTTAAATTTCATATATCAATTTTTTTTATTATAATTTTTTTTTAAAACGAGAACTGAATCGATCATGAGATCACATCCTCAAGATATACTTTAGCACAAAGATGAATTTAATCATCGACAAGCAATGAAATCACACTGATAATTGAATCTAATTACAGTCTTTGAATGATTTTGGAATTCCAAACAGATCAATAACGATTGCTGATATGTTTGTCCACTTAAACTCATGCCTTATCTTTTTCAACAAGCAACAGATGACTCGTTAAGGTTTGATTAAATACTTTAGAATGCTAGGACCCCACAATCATTTGGCAAAAACCTCACCCACCTCAAGATTCTTGAATTTTGTTACGATCTTTATAGAGCAAGGCGTGTGCATTAGTGTGCAAGTGATTATCAACAGAATTTTGCATTTTGTGATGAATTAATCGTATAGAGATTTGACACTTTTTAGATCAAAATGGTGAGAGCTCCAGGTCTATACTCACGTATAACAAAGGAGATGACCATTTAATCATGTGCCGATGAGAGCTCCAGGTCAGTACTATCGTACAGCAGAGGAGATCATCACTCCAGGTCAGTACTTCCGTACAGCAGAGGAGATTAGCACAAACACAAGACACATAAATACACCAATCATGGCTCAAAGATATGACTTATATGATTTGTATCATGGTGGGTGAAAGATCAATTCTCAATCCAATTTTTGTCAGGACTCAGTTTTTGTGCAGGCCAAAATGATTGCGTAAATCCAAACATCCTTAAGCATATATTTTAATTGAAATCATGATGTTGCTGTCTAATTTATTCTTCAGGCTGAGTCTACCAAGCATATCATTAAAGCATCTGTTTGTTTTTCTATTATTTGCACTTAAATAGAAGATGTAAATCAGATAACAGCATCAGTTACTATCATTTCTCAATTTATAAACGCAAGTCATGCAAAAACAAGCATTTCAAGATGATATACAATCATTTCTCAGTCATCTTGAATCAAGTTCCCAGTTCTCTTTTCATTTTATTTACGTATACTCTCCCCCTAAATTTTTATTTTTGCAAACTTTTTTTATTTTTATTTTTATTTTGTTTTATTTTTTATTTTTTATTTATTTATTTATTTTTAATTTTTTTTATAAAACTATACAAAAATAGAAATTTACCGAAGAAGGTCTTCCAAACTACACTGATATGAAATAGAAATATGAGTTCTCAAGAAATATGCAGTGACTATGAAGTGAGAACTGTGATAATGTAGATAAAAATCCAGATTGTGGATATAATACCATGACCTTAACCTGTTTGTTCCGCCTCAAATTTGAATTAGGAACAATCCCTGTCAGTAAACCGGATTACTAACAGTCCTCCTGAATTGTTCCTGCACTCATTAACAAATTAGTTAGAAAGGGAAACCCAGACCATCGTAGTCCTGGAAGTTCCTTTTTCATCAAGATAAGTAACAAGCTTCTGCACACAACCATTTAAATAATCGGGAATTGTTGTATCCTTCTTTTTAATTTGCCAAATTTGTTTCGGTTCAGTTAACTTGGATTTGAACGAATTAAATTTGGAAATCATTTTCTGTTTAAGACCAAAGGAAAAGAATTTGGTTTTGAAGCTTTGGTCATTTTCATCTTTGTATCATGTGAAACCGGCTTCACATGAAAAGGTTTAGATGGGGGTTTTTTCATCCAACCATTCAAAGATGTGTGTTGTTTACCTCTTGATCCATAGAAGCAACCCGTGTTGCCTTACCGTCCGGAACATTCTTTTTAGACTTACATTCGGATAAACAATTTGTTTTGCCTTTACCATTCGTAGCAAGCCTTTGAGGACATTTCTTTACCACATGACCTTCTTTTCCACACTCAAAACAAGCCTTGAATGGCTTTAGATGCTTGACTGAACCGTGTGATGTAGGTGGGGATGAGGATTGCTTTGAGCTTGTAGCAGATTCTTGCTTGTTTTGGCATTTGCTATGCTGAACAAGGAATGAGATCTTCACTGATTGAGTGGGATGCTTTGCAATTGGAGAAGAGATCCGTATTGGTCTTAATTCAGCTTTTGGAAGCTTTTGAGACTTGACAATGTCAAGAGATATATTGATCTGTGAGGAACCAACACGCTCCTCTGTGTTTGATTCATCATCTGAGCTTATCCAATCTCGTATACACAAATCTGCTTCCAAAGGATCTGATTGACACATCCTATTGTGTCGGCTTCGGTTATAGGATTTTGATTGCCTGACGATCAACACCTGTTCCTTCTTTGACAAACCTGACAGGAACAAACGAAGGAAGGAATTACCTGTTTTGAATTGTGTTGCAGAAGGTTGGAGAAGCAGCTGATATGGTTTTGGAGCATCAGGGTAGAATCGTTATTAATCGCTTATAAGACCCTGCCTGAAATCCCAAACCTACAGGAGAATCAGCACATCTCTAACCTCTTTAAGATTACGTTGCTTAAACCTACATTTAAACTATTAGTTTCTGCTATTGGTTTTGGAGCATCAGAGGTAGAATCGTTATTAATCTTCTTATAAGACCCCTGCCTGAGAAATCCCAAACCTACAGGAGAATCCTGCACATCTCTAACCTCTTTAAGATTAACGTTGCTTAAACCTACATTTAAACTATTAGTTTCTGCAGCTTCAATCAAATCATTAGATGAATGAGGTTGAGGCATAGGAGAGTAACAATGGGTGCTAGGAGGAGGATAGACGTATGGATTTTCACCACACACCCACTCCCGTTTTAATCCTAGCTCCCCTTTGTTTACACAGTAGCTCTTCCTGTTTCATTCCGGATATGGTCCATCTATCAAGCTTTGTTTTAATCTTGCTTGTTTCAAATTCAGCCAAAATGACTCTTTCGTTTAAAAGATTAATTTCAACATTTCTTGTTCAAGAAGACTTTGTTTAAAAAAATGATCATTTCTTTTAAAGCTTCATTCTTTTATGAATACTTGGCTTCATTTTTTTTAAGTTCTGCGCTTATGGTGGTTAACTCCTTTTGGTTATCTAAAAGTAACCTATTAGCTTTATACACACCAAATAAACGAATTTTGCAAGCAGAAGAACACATATCCTGAACTGTCTCGTATGGAAGATCCAGGATGACTCTTTCAGCAGTAAGAGCCTTCTAGCAGTTGCAAACTCTGGTATTTCGCTTCCATTCCTCTTCCTTCTCAGCATCACAAACTTCAGCATTCAACTCAGCTCCACCTTTACACATTGATGTCTGCTTAAGCTCCTCTTGTACCTCTTCAGTTTCAGGTTTCGGTAAACCGTCGGAATTGGTGCCAGAATCTGATCTCTCCTCTGGTTTCTCTTTGGAGTTTGAAGTGATCTTTGGAGTTAGATATGTTGCTTCATAGTACTCACGACGTTTGATATCCAACTCCATTTCTTTCAGTTTGTTGATCACCTCCATTAGTTTGTAATCCCGAAAACCTCTATCTATTTTAATCGACTTGCTGTGTGAGCTTCATTCTGATGGGAGGGAATCAAGCAATCTTAGAACTTGTTCATGATTTCCTAATTGGGCATCAAACTTCTTCAGATTACTTGCCACCAACAGAAAACGATCAACAAAATCAGACATCGTTTCATTCTTTAAAGCTGCAAAATTATCAAACCGACATTGTGCAATTGTGAGATCATCAGATTCGAAGGATTTAATCAGTTCTGCAAAAGCCATTTTTATTTTTATTTTGTTTAAACAACTAAACGCCCCAAAAATATTTTTTCCAAAAAAAATTTAGAATAATTCTCCCCCGAGAATAATATTATTTGTTAAATGAACTCAAGTAATCCCAACTAAGGGGAAAAAGTCATCTTTAACATTCGAATCACATTCTGAAGAAATGATAGTTTCGCCGAAATTATAGTTTCGCAGAGCTAGTTTCGCTGTGAACTCTAGTTTCGCTGAGCCGACAGTAGTTTCGCTGGAAATTTCGGCAGCAGTTTTGCTAGCCGAATGTCACAAATGGCTTAGTTTCGCTGATGAGTTCGCACAAAACAAGCTTGAACTTTCGTTCAATGATACTTTCGGCAGCAATGTCGCTTGTAAATCACCCACAAGCACTGTTGAACTTTCGTTCAAGATCACTACTTTCGCTGAGGTGCTGAAATTAACTACAAAGTGTAAAACACTTGTAGTTTCGCTGAAAGAACAGGCAGTTTCGCTGGAAGAACTCGTAGTTTCGCTGGACGAAGCTGAAAAGCTTTTTCAACACGAAATCAATCTGAAATCGCCCAAATCTCAATGGATTTGAAACCTGATGATTAACAGAGCTTTCCCAACCAATAACAAGCAAACTTCAATCAATTTCCATATCAATAACACTCAAATTTGATCCGAAATTGATGAAAATATGATATTGAACAAAAACAACCAAAACCTCAACTTCTCTCTCCCAAAATCTTCAAAACTTCAGTGAATTTGATTCAAAATGGCTCTGATACCAAATTGTAACTCCAGGATAAACAAACTTGAATCAAATAATGAAGAATTAGATCAAAATAAGATAATCACAATCAAAACCCCTTTGATCTCTATTGATTGCTAATAATATTGTTTAAAAGTAAAACCCTCAATCAATTGGTCATACAACCATTTCCCAAAACCTAATGACAATAAACCTATTTATAGTCTAGACTAATATTCACTAATTGCACTTAACCCCCTAGACTTAGGCTAATTAATACAAAATTACATATTAAGCATAAAAATGACTAAAACAAGATAAAATATATTTTGTTCCCACAAAATATATTTATTACAATAAAACTCCTAGTCATCTAAATCTTCAACGTCTCGTCTCGATTCCTCATCTCGAACGTGTCGGGTTTGACTTTTTTTGACTTTGACCGTGACGTTGACTTTTGTTGACTTTCACTGTGTTGATAATATAGACTATCTTTTACAGCTCCAACACCGCCTCTGAAAAAGTAGTTTACTTTTTCTCAAAAAGTAGTTTTCTTGGAATTCGAAAAGCTTCCGAAGGTAAATTGTCTTCGGAAGTTTTAATGAAAAAGCTTCCGAAGCTAAAATGGCTTCGGAAGATTTTCCTGAGAGTCTTGAAAATTTTGCTTCGGAAGAGAAATAAACACTTGAATGCTTTGTATAAGGAACAACAAAGCTTCCGAGAGTTAATTTTGCTTCGGAAGAAAAAGTCCTTAAAACAAATAAGTGTCTGAGATAAGAATTTAAGCTTCGGAAGATAGATTTAGACTTCTTCCGAAGGTAAAATTTCTTAAACAGTTATTTATTTTGAAGACATAATTTTCTTTCGAAGATAAAATTTTATCTTCCTAAGGATCAGAAAGTTTTCAAGAATCTAAGGAAAGTCTTCAAAAAGAATTTTATATCCAAAGAAAACAGGAGCTTATGAAAGTGATGAACTAGACAACTTAGGACACACATATTTTAAGAAGAAATAATTAGAATTAGTTTTAAGAAAATGTCTACTCAAAGTTAATCATCCCAATAGCTGATATTAGATATTTAAATCTCTGTTCATCAAAAGCTTTTGTAAACAGATTAGCATATTGTTCATCTGTATGAACTTTAACTAGTTTAATTAATCCCTTTTCATAGTTATCTCTTATTAAATGATACTTGATATTGATGTGTTTGGTCCTTGAGTGCTGCACAGGGTTCTCAGTGATAGAGATAGCACTATTGTTGTCTATGTGGATAGGAGTCTCCTTGAAGTTGAATCCATAGTCCAGCATATGATTTTGAATCCAAAGCACTTGAGCACAGCAGCTTGCAGCAGCAATGTATTCAGCCTCAGCAGTTGATGCAGACACACAGGATTGTTTCTTGCATTGCCATGAGACAACCCTTCCACCAAGGAATTGACATCCCCCAGATGTAGACTTTGCAGTCATGTTGCAACCACCATAATCACTATCTGTATAAGCATACAGATTGAAGTCAGGATTCTTTGGGTACCATAAACCAAGTGTTGAAGCACCTTTGAGGTATCTTAGAATCCTTTTGACAATGATTAAGTGAGACATCTTAGGGTTGGCTTGATATCTTGCACAAATACATGTAGCAAACATGATATCAGGCCTTCTAGCTATAAGATACATAAGAGACCCAATCATAGCCCTGTATAAATGTTCATCTACACACTCCCCCTCAAGATCAGGTCCAAGGGAGTGGTTTCTGGCTATGGGTGTCTTAGCAATCTTACAATCAGTCATGTTGAACCTCTTGAGTATGTCCTGAACATACTTTGACTGACTTATGAAGATGCCATCTTCAACTTGCTTCACTTGAATTCCCAGAAAGAAATTGAGTTCTCCCATTGCACTCATTTTAAATCTGTCTTTCATCAGCTTCTCAAAGTCTTTACAGAGCTTTGGATTAGTTGAACCAAAGATGATGTCATCTACATATACTTGAACTAGCAACAAATCATTTCCCTGTCCTTTGATGAAGAGAGTTCCATCTATAGTACCTCTCCTGTATCCATGTTTACAAAGATACTCAGACAATGTCTCATACCATTTCCTGGGTGCCTGAGAGCTTTGTCAAGCTTGTAGACATAATCAGGATGATCAGGGTCTACAAAACCAGGTGGCTGTTTGACATAAACCTCTTCATCAATCACTCCATATAAGAAAGCACACTTTACATCAAGTTGAAAGACCTTGAAGTTCTTGGATGAAGCAAATGCCAGGAATATCCTAACAGCTTCTAGTCTTGCTACAGGAGCAAAGACATCAGTGTAGTCAATCCCTTCTTCTTGTGTGTACCCTTGAACAACTAGTCTTGCCTTGTTCTTGATGATAATTCCTCTATCATCCTTCTTATTCCTAAAAACCCATTTGGTTCCAATGGTAGTCTTCCCATGAGGAAGAGGACAAAGGTTCCAAACTTTCTGCCTTTTGAATTGAAACAGCTCTTGTTGCATAGCTTCAACCCAACTTCCATCCTTTAGAGCTTCATCAACTTTCTTTGGCTCTATCTGAGATAAGAAAAAAGAGTGAAGACAAACATTTGCTTTATGGGTTTGTCCTCTTGTTCTTACCCCTGTGACAACATCTCCAATGATGTTTGTGGTGGGGTGAGACTTGTGGATCCTTAGCTGAGGGATCACAACAAGTTGCTGAGAAAGATCCAAATTTGAGAAATTTAGATCTGGCATAGATGATTCACCCTCCACATTACCACACTTATCAAGATTAACTTGATCCAATGAGTATGTGATATCACTGATGTTGTCATCTATGGTGTGGTTATTAGCATCAAGGAATTCCTGATCACTTTCACCATCACCATTGTTATTAGCTTGGGAAGAGTATCCAATGAAGTGTCCATCATCTGATTTCTCAGCAAACTTGGCAATTTGATCCTTGGTATTCAAGATGGTGCAGGGACATCCAAATGACTTGAGAAAACCAATGAAAGGTTTCCTCTTGTGCCAAAGTTCATAAGGAGTCTTACCATGTGTCTTAACTACCAAAACTCTGTTTTGCACATAGCAAGCAGTATTTACTGCCTCTGCCCAGAAGGTGATGGGTAGTTTAGAGTCAGACAACATAGTTCTTGCAGCTTCAATTAGTGTCCTGTTTCTCCTCTCAGCAACTCCATTTTGCTGAGGAGTCCTGGGAGCACTATATTGTCTTGTAATACCTTTTTCATAACAAAATGTATCAAGGATTTGGTTATTGAATTCAGTTCCTTGATCACATCTTATGGTTTTGACCTTGTGATCACTTTGATTCTCAATTTTTTAAGATGAAATTCTTTAGAATCTCAGGGGTTTCATCCTTAGTTCTAAGAAAGAAAACCCAAGTGAATCTTGTAAAGTCATTTGTGATCACTAAACAATAAGAGGTCCTTCCTAGACTCATTACACTGGTGGGGCCAAAGAGATCCATATGTAACAAGTGTAGGGGAGTAGTGATGGAGTTCCTTTCCTTAGGCTTGTGAGATACCTTATGTTGCTTCCCTTTCAGGCATGCAACACAATGATCATCACTTGTAAACTCTTTCTTTGGCATTCCAGTTATCAAATCATGTTTAATTAGCTTATTCATGTTCTTAAAGTTTACATGGCACATTCTTTTATGCCATAGGAAAGACTCATCACTATTTGCTTTAGATAGAAAGCATGAAACTTCTCCAGAGGGAGATGTTTCTTGCAAATCCATCTTGTACATGTTCCCTTTCCTAGGGGCTCTGAGCAGGATATGCTCATGAGGAATGACCACTCCAGGCTTGAGAACAATGCACTCATGCTCAGTAAAGAGCATGTTATGACTCTGATCACAAAATTGGGATACACTCAGAAGATTGTACCCAAGCTCCTTAACAAAGTTTACCTTTTTAATGCTGAGCTTACCATTTGTGACCTTGCCCCTTCCAGAAATGTAACCACCTTCATCTCCTCCAAAAGCAACTGGTCCTCCATAAAGAAAATGATTAGTTACATTTGGAAACCTAAGCCTTACTTGTCTTGGGCTCACTAAGTATAATAGAAGGTAATGCAACAGTAATAGATCCTATGGTTGTACTAAGGGGATCTTCAGCTGTTGTTGATGGAGAAACTTCAGTCATTTGGTCTTTCTTAGACTTCCATACCACCTTTGGAGTCTTGGACTTGACCTTCAAAACCTTAGAAGCTTTTGGGACTTCACAAGTTTTGATGACTAGACCTTCGGAAGATTCTACAGTCACTGCAGCAGACTTCAGTGCTTCGGAAGAACTCCTTTCTTCCGAGACCAATTTTTCTTCCGAAGGTAATTTTCCATTTACCTTCTTCTTTGATTTGGAGCTTCCGAAGGAAACAAACTTTCCTTCCGAAGCTTGAATCTTCTTGAGACTCTTTGAAGTCTTTGTATTGGTCATGTGGATAGTACTTTTAGGATTGTATGGGCAATCCTTAGCAATGTGAGAGGTACTTTCACACATGACACATAAATTTCTTCTTCAAAAGAGTCTCCTTATGAGAGCAAGACTGGCTTTGGTCACATCCCTTCTCCACCTTCATCTTTGTAGATGCTGAGACAGTTCTTTTGGGCTGTGAACTGTTCTTGGAGTTTGATGGTCCAGGCTGTGCAACAGTGGTACACAGCAGCTCAGTCTTCTTCTTTGTACTGAGATGATTTGAACAAGAACCAGGACTCTTAGCAGAGGAGTCTTGGTTGATGTCTTCAGTCCTAACTACTTTGAAACCTGCAGAGATAAAAACTTGTTTCTGCTTGGAATCAAAAGTAGCCTTAATCTCTTGAGCCTTCTTTGCTTTCCTTTTGCTCTTCCTGATCAAGTTCTTTCTCTTGGACTTGGTCATCACAGTAGGTTTCTTCTCCTCAGAAGGATAGTGGACCTTGGAAGAATCCTTTTCTTCACTCTTCTCAGAGGAATTCTTCACTATCTCTTCTTCATCCTCCTCACTTATAGGATCTATGAGAGGAAGCTCATCTTCACAAGTTCCACACCTAGGAGATCTTACAGACAAGATTGTGTGTGGAGGAGCTATCTCATTTGATCCCAGTCCCTTTCTATTTTGATAGCACACTTTGTTGTGCACGGATGAGGATATCATGTTCTTGAAGGTCTTTTCTTTAAGAACACTCTTCTCTGCCTTGGCTTTGCTGATCACAAGCTCAGCCTGGCACTCAGTCAACTTAGTTATGAGATCCTGGATTTGAGTCCTAAAATCTGTATGTTCATGTTTTAGTACTGAAATAGTTTTCTCCAAATCCTCTATCTTTAACTTGTAATCATTTTCAGACTTTCTAAAATCAGATTTTAATATGTTTAATGACTCAAGATCAGATCTCATTTCTAAGTTGTAGGACCTGTATCTGTTTACTTTAGCAATGCCTTCAGGAGTACAGAGATGTTCCAATACCTTGGCTTCATTATGGTCTGCCATTAGTACTTGGTTTGGAGAAGCATCTTCCACCTGAAAGCTCCAGTCAAAGCCTCCCTCTTCAACAGCAACAGCAGCATGTTGCTTTGGCTTCTCATTTTGAGGGGCTTTGTCAGTGTAGTTTGGTTTGGTTTGTGCTTGGCCACCATTTGTTTTAGGTGCCATACACTCCCTAGCAAAGTGGCCCATCAAGTTACAGTTGTAACACTTGACTTTGCTTTTATCCAGCCCAAACTTTCCACTGGTTGCATTGCTTGGAAACCTCCTTCCTGTTCTCTTGTAGAACTTCTTGGCTCTATGAGTGAGGAGAGCCATCTGCTGAACTATCTCCATGTACTCCAGGTCATCTGGATGGATACAGTCCAGGTCTTCAAGAGTGAAGAGAGAGTTCCCACAGCTTTCATCAGTAGACATAAAGGCTTGAGAAGAGCTTGTCTCTTGGAATGGGCTTCCTTGAGTGAAGTTCTCCCTGGGTGTCTCTGGAAAGGTGATGAAAGGACCCTTTGGTGAGTTGTCAGGGTAGCATATGAGATGATGTTGGGGTTCTATGCTATCCCTTTCAACCACATGAAGGGCTGAACCCATTTGATTGTTGGAGTTGCCAGATGAACCTTGCATGTTCATCTCCATCTGGTAACCACTGAGAATCCCATACAACTCTGTCAGAGTAAGAGTTTTGAGGTTCTCAGTCCTCTTGATCACCACATAGTAGTGTGTCCATTGCCTAGGAAGTGAGGACATGAACTTCCTTACAATGTCCCTGTTCTCAAGACGAACTCCTCCATCCACTAGGGTATCCACTATCTCAACATACCTGAAGTATTGTTGAGTCATGGTTTCACCTGCTTTGAAGGTGAAGTTTTCAAACTGCTGCTTCAGGAGATCCTTCTTGTTCTCCTTGGCTTCAGAGGAGCCTTCATACATCAGCTTCAGTGCATCCCACAGCTGTTTAGCTGTTTTGCACTTCTTAAAGCCTCTGTACACAGAGTTTGGGAGAGCAGTCTGAAGAGCAGTCATGGCCTTTCTATCAATCTCTACTCTCTTCCTATCTTCATCAGAGTAGTTGGCCACATCTTTTGGTATCATACCAGCACCAGTAGCAGAAGGAGTGCTGGGTATGAAAGGTCCATTCTCAACAGATTCCCACATTCTTGAGTCTAGCGACCTGATGAAACCTTCCATTCTCATACACCAGGTGTCAAAGTCATCAAGAGTGATCAGTGGGGATTTGTTTATGGTTCCAGTCTCCATATCAGTCTTTGAGATGGATGCCATTTGGAGAGTTTAGTTTTTGTGTGTGTGAGGGATCTTAAGATGGTGAGATCTTATATCAAGAGCCTGAAAAGCTCTGATACCAATTGCAGGACCGGTTAAGGGCTTGAACAAATTACAACACAACAACACAATGAGGAGAACAACTAAACTTGATCAAACAGTGAACTGGATTAACCAATATTGATACAAAGAACACAAGTAAAGTAAAGAGACAGAACAAGAGAGTTGGGTTTCAAGGAGGCAATATATTGCTTTCTCAAGTTCTTTTACAAGTGTTACTAAGCATAAAGAAAGATACAAGAACTTGGAATACTTATACTACAACCTACAGCCGGCTATACTTTGAAAGCCAGCTGGATACAATTGACTAGACACTAACAAAATCAATTGTAGGATTAAAAGGCATATCTGCCTTTTGACCTTGTGACTATGACATGCCATAGTTCACATCCTTATCTATTACAAAAAGGATAAAGTACATAAAGTAGAAAGTTACAGACTCAAGACCTCAATGTACAGTTACCAAAAGCATGGACCTTTTCACCAACTCATGTAAGTTGGTGACTTTACAGAGATGCAGCGAAAAGGTGTCCAGCTTTATGGAACAGTACATCAGATAAAGCATGTATACTAAAAGTCTTTGGAAGTGAAGCTTCGGAAGACTTTGTCTCTGAGGCTTCGGAAGACTTCATGTTTGGCTTCGGAAGATATTGGTCTTGGCTTCGGAATTTTACACTTAGAGTATTTTCTAGTGTATTGTGTAAAACTTCCGAAGCATTTCATACTTCAGTACTTAGTGCATGTTGCAGAGAGACATTTGGATGTTTTGGTTTGCATCAGACTTAAAGAATCCTTACACCGCTCATGAATACGGATCCATCATCATACATCAGACTCACATAAGTGAAGTCTATCATAGTGCTTGCAAG
Organism: Flaveria ramosissima; assembly: GCA_025215565.1. NCBI lineage: Eukaryota > Viridiplantae > Streptophyta > Magnoliopsida > Asterales > Asteraceae > Flaveria > Flaveria ramosissima. Next base: position 45,806,580 of record CM046037.1, on the reverse strand, counting down.
ACTTTTCATCATCAAACGGGCCCGGGGGTAACATTCATTAAGTTTCACTTTTCATTAACATTATCTTCCACTTTAATATATAATACTTAATTTATTAAGTACACAACATACCAAGTACTAGTCATCATAAAACATAACCGACCCTCCGCGGGACAGCGGGGGTTCGGGGGCGGCAGCCCCTGACAGCGAGGTCCTAGGGGCAACGCCCCTGGCTGGGGCCAGGCTGCCAGGTCAGCGCGAAAAATTTTCATACTTAAACATTTATATAGCACATTTACTTATAGAAAAATCGTTCTTCCTGTTAAAACCCCTTAAAATCTTGGTCATTTAAAAACGTAAATTTAGTATGCATAATAGCCCCAAAACATGGAAAGCTTATAAATAGGAGATCTAGAACTCACCTGGATACCACGAATAACTTCTAGGCTAAGCTTATAAGGCTAGAATCACTCTACACAGCCTGCAGAATAGCTAACATTTAAAGGGGTTAATTTTTGCCTAAATTCGCTGCTAATTTCGCTGCAAGATCAGCAATTTCGCAGCTAGATTCGCCAACAGTTTCGCTGCTACTTTTACCAGCAGTTTCGCTGCTAGTTTCGCTAGCACCTTCGCTGGCAGTTTCGCTGGCATCTTCGCTGCCAGTTTTGCTGCTAGTTTCGCCCAACTTTCGTTGGAAAACATGTCTGCGAAACTACTTGCGAAACTATAGTTTCGCAGGAAGTCCTCATAGTTTCGCTGATTGAATATGCAAATTCGCTGGATGCATATACAGTTTCGCAGATCGCATAAAAATTACGAACCAGTCCGTTTTTAACCCAAAATCATAACTTTTTACGTCCAATCTCTTAGTTTATCATCCATGAGGCTAAATCTAAGCTTTATACATGTTTTCATACGTAAAAATGTGACCTTTATGCGATTCTTTGCAACTTTTCAAAACTCAAAACCCTAGAATCCGGGTTTGATCTACAGAAGGGTTTAGAGGTCGATTCTTACCTGGATTTGTTGCTTCTTTCTTAGGTCTTGATGCTCCAACACCCAGATCTTCAATCTCTTAACCTTGGAAGCTTCAAATCTTGAGTTTTCTTCACTTTCTCTCTCTACTTTCTCTCTCTATGAATTTTGGGAGCTAGGGTTCAAATGGTGGAGATGGAGGCTGATTTGGGTAGGTTAAGGGCTGATTATGGGCCTTAATCACTTAGGCTCTTGCCCATAAACTCAATTTGGCCCATAACCCATTTCCTTCTTTTATTAAATACCCATTAATTAAGCCCATTATCCTAATGACTCGTTTTGATTTTTCAGGGTGTTACAGATGGCGATTGATTCTCTCACAATGTTTGTTGTAAAGAGGAATGGAGCTCGTCTGGAGCTACATCCATGCGAATCGATGAATGAAAAAAGATTACATATTTGGATCTAAATATCTGGTGTGGTGTGATTGAAGTGGGGGTAGGAGAAAGGAGTGCAACGTGGTTTATGTTTCTCTCAGAAAAGACGAGAAGGAGGAAAAAGGTATCTCTTTTATTTTACTTGCTTTTTCTTTATTTATTAATTAAAAAAAATATTTTCAATAAGTTACTATTTTCATTTTTTAATGTTAGAGTATTTTTAAGTAGAGCAAATTACGCTTTTTGTGTTTGCAGTTTAAGAATATTACTGTTTCAGTTCAATTGTTTGTTATTTACATTGATAGTCCAATAGTTTAAGCATTTGTTCCAATTGCACCCACGCATTTAACACTGTTAGACTCTTGTTATTTCACCTAAAGGCAATTTGGTCATTTTCACAGTCTTTTTTAATACAATTAATCCCCCTCTCTCTCTCTAACGCCACCAGCAAATACGCCCACCACCTTCACGACAGCCACACATCCATCGCATCCACCATCGTTCATCATCACTGCTGCTTCGTAGATAACACAACCATTGTGTAATCATAGAAGGTGCAACCATAACCACCGGGAAATGGTGGATATGCATAGATCATCTTCTTCATACATGGTGGTGCCCAAATCCTAATAGATCATCTGCTTGAACCTCAGATCCATCTACTGTTTCTCTCTCTCTCTCTAGAAAAACAAAATAAAAAACAACCCAAATGGGTTTAGAATATGGATTTTTTGCTTCGCTTTTAAGGTTTGTGGGTCTTGAACATGGATTTGGGACGATGTGGTGGCGTTTATATTTGAATATTGATTTGTGGGATTTGAATTTGAATTGATTTAGGTTTGGGGATCTTGAACGAGATGAAGGGTTTGAGATGGTGGTGGTTATCTGCGTAACTCCTGAAAGCATGGGAATGGATTTGCTTTCTGACATGTGGTGGTGTGGTGGTTGATTTGTTTTTCCGGTAAAAGGGGGGAAAGGGATCTTTTTCTTCAGAGAAAAAGGGGAATTGGTAAGGTTTATAGAAAGGCTGATAAAACCAAAACAACCAAGGTGCTTCTTGCATGCATGCACTTGCTACATAGTAAGAATTGCTTCAGAAGTTCTACAGTCTACGTAGAAAATATTCTAAGTGTAAAATCTTCCGAAGCCAAAACCAGATCTTTTGAATCCAAGACCAAATCTTCCGAAGCCAAAGATGAAGTCTTCAAAAGCTTCAAAGACAAAGTCTTCCGAAGACAAAGGAGAACATGCTTTCCCTTATGTACTTTTGTATAAAGCTGGCCCACCTTCCGCTGCAACTCTGAACACTCACCAACTTATACAAGTTGATGAAAAGGACCATGCTTTTGTAACTGTATAAAGTGAAAACCTTGACTTAAGGCCCAGTGATAGAGCCTGAGAGCATTGTCACAACAACAACTTCAGTGAAGCACCAACTGGTGAAGGTGCCTCACAACCTCTCTCTGGCCAGAGCCTGGATGCTACTCCAAGCAATGAAGGCCAAAGCTCTCTCCACCCTGTGTCACAAAGGTCTGTGAGTGACAAAGGGAAAAAGATTTTGACTCCTGAGGAGATTAAGGAGGAGGAGAGAGAGAGAGGAAGAGGAAGCTAAGAGGAGAAAGTTCCACTGGGTCTTCAGGCTTCATGGAAGCTGCAATTAGGGCTGCTCCTAGACCAAACACTCAAAATGATGAGTTAGGAGCAGTCAGGATTAACTACCTGCAAACCAGGAACTATGATATAGATGAGATCATCTCTCTCCCCTTAGACGAATTGAATGAACTGGCAGACATGGAAATGTCTAGGGAGAGGAAGGAGGCAGAGGATGCAGAGTTGCTCCTCAAGATGAAGGAAGAAAGAAGGCCAAAAAGACTGTACAAACACGCTCCTTCTCTCTCCCCAGTTCAAGAAAACCCTGTTCAAGAGGCTGTGGCAACTCCACAACCTCAGGTAGATAAAGAAGTTGATAGACAAAACATGATCAACTACCTGAGTGCCACAGGACTTTACTAGGTAGCTGTACTTCTTCTCTTGTCCTCTGAGTACATTGAGTTTGAGTATCTCAAACAACTTGAACTTCAAGTTCTTAAATATCAAAAGGCTACAAAGAGAAAGATGAGGGAAGAAGCTGCAAAGTCAAGAGCTATCATCAAAAGAGTCAAAAGAAGTCTGCACACAGGCAGAGGATGATGAGCTTCTTGAAGCTGTATGGATTCTCCGGAAGGAGACTTGGTCCAATGTCTCTATTCACAATGGAAGAGCACATTAGGGTGATCAAGCAGAAGATCAAAAGAGGAGAGCTTGTTGACTTACACTCCCTACCATGTCAAGCTCCTTCTGAAGTTAAGGTTAACGTTGAACAATTTGAGACAACACAACATGGACCTCATACTGAACCTCAGCAGGCTTCATCTTCTGATTCACAGCAGGTTCCCACTCCCTCTCCTTCTAAACCTGTGAGAGAGGAGGACCCAACTGAGAAAAACAAAGACAGAACAACCTGGTGTTGAAGGCAGGTCTTCTCAATTAAAGTTCCTAAAGAGGTGGAAAAGGATGGCTACTAAATCTGTTTCAAAGAAGAAAAAGAAAAAGTCAAAGTCATCCACCTCTAAACCCCAGGATGAGTCAGAGCATCCTGAGGAAGTGTAACAAGAGGCAGCTCAACCAACTCCAACATAAGTAGCTCCTCTTGCATCAGGAAGACCCATCTTATCCTGAACCTTCACTACTACTCCAGAAAGATGGTATGTCAACAGAGATCAAGGTGGTCAAGATGTCTACACATGGCAGGACATGTTTAACCTATCTCTGCCTGTTCTCTTTAAGATGAGAAGATACTTTAAAAGTCTGATTGATCTTGACCATCTGATGAAGAAGGGTATGGCCATTATCATGATGAGGACTGTCAATATCTAAAGTCTCCATTTTTTTGGTAGCATCAATTTAGGGGGAGTTTGTAAGGTTTAATGAAAGGCTGATGCACCCAAAACAATCCAAGTCTCTCCTGCATGCATGCACTTAAGTGTAGAGTAGAAATGCGTCGGAACTTTTACACCTTGCATCTGATATACTCTAAGTGTAAAATCTTTCGAAGCCAAGACCAATATCTTCCGAAGCCAAAAGTGAAGTCTTCCGAAGTTTTAAAGACAAAGTCTTCCGAAGCCAATGAAGTGAAGACAGATTTCTTCAAAAAACTTTTAATACATGCTTTATCAGATGTACTTTTCCATAAAGCTGGACCACTTTCCGTTGCATCTCTGAAGACTCACCAACTTATACAAGTTGGTGAAAAGTTTCATGCTTTTGCTAACTGTACATTGAGGTCTTGAGTATGTTGCTTTCTACTTTATGTACTTTTATCATTTTTGTAATATATTAGGATGTGAGCTATGTCATGTCATAGTCACTAGTCAAAAGGCAATCTGCCTTTTGATTTTACATTTGATTTTGTTGTTCTCTAGATAAAATGTTTCCAGCTGGCTTTCAAAGTATGGCCGGCTATGGGATGTAGTATAAAGTATCTGAAGTCCTTGTAACTTATTTCTCATGCTTTGTAAACACTTGTAATAGAACTTGAGAAGCAATATACTGCAATCTTGAAAACCAAACTATCTTGTTGTTCTTAAGTTTCTGTCTCTATTTACTTGTGTGTTCATAACATTATAAACAAAGTCCAGGTTCCCTATTTGATCTGTTAAGTGTTCTAAGCACTCTCCTCATTGTGAGGCCAAGTGTATTGACCAACCCTTTAACGGTCCTGCAAAAGACTTGAAATTTGCTGAACTTAAAGAAAAATTCAAAATGTTGAATGATGAATATGTGAAACTGAAAGAAGAGCATGAGATGTTGAAAGGAAGCTTAAAGGCTCAATCCCAAGACCTTGATATTGTACCATCAGAAAAGGAGACTATACCTGAAACTCAATCAATTGTAGTTAAGAAATTATCTGTGGTTGATAAAGGAAAAAAGAAGATAGATGAACCATTGGTAGAGTCATCTTCTGTCCCTCCATCAAAACTACAGAAAAACTGATTCTGAATCTTTGAATATTAATGATGCATCATTTAATGTAATTGATGAAGTAGATGTTTAAAAGCAAATTGAAGCTTTAGATGATTTGTACATAGAGTTTCCTAATTATTGGTATGATGAGGTTTTAGAAGAATAAGATATTTTATGAAGTAGCTGATTCTCGAATTGAAGCTGTACAGGAAGACATCCCAATGGATATGTATTGAGGACAGATATAATTAGCTGGTCCAGAAGAAATACAACTGTGTATTTTTGGATGGTCTAACTGCCTCTCAGATAAATGAGGAATATGAGAAATGTTTAAGAGCTGAGACAACAGCTCCTGTTGATCTAAATGAGATTTGTGTGGAACATGGAGAATGGGTACCAATGAATGAAAGTATTAATATTGAAGAGCTTTCAACCTCTGAACTTTACCATCCAAACCTTGAAGAATTATGAGTATTCTTGAGTTAATATTATGGTTACAATCTAGAAATTATCCAAGGAAGAGACTTAACAGACTACAATCAACTTCTCTAAGGGACTTAGAAGTTTTCAAGAGACTGAGAAACAAAACAAAAAGATGAGTAGTAGATATGGATAATTCTCAATACTTGGAGATTACTATAAGAACTAGAATTCTGAAGCCTCAAGAGATAAAATCTATGGAGTTGGTGAAGAGAAGTCATGTGAAAAGAAACGAGTTGATTGATATGTTTCCTGAGAATAAGAAGCAAGCTTATAAGGTTTCAGTTGAACAAAAACAACTCTGGAACAAAGCAAGATCTGCTGGTGATATTGTAAGGAATGTATTACAGACATGGCAATCTATTTCTGAGTTACTTAATGCTATGATTATGCCTGATAGCACAAAAGAGGTTAAGATTATAGCCTGGAAATACGATGAGATCTTTCATGCATTAAGCGGGTGAATGATATTTGTGATGTGTGTTCTACTCAAGCATCATTGCTTTACCAGCTCAAGATCTTAAGGAGTTAAATAATTTACCTCCGTTTAATCCTACAAAGGCTGCTCGAGGAGAAAACTTCGTTAAACTTCTGAATCGAGGAATTACCAGGATGGAGTCTTATCTCAAAACAAGATGTGATCAAGAAGACAAAAAATACTACAAGTTATTAAAAAGCAAAATGAAGGTGGGTTCTAGCTCAGTAGAACAAGAAAGATTTCTGGATGCATATAGTGATTAATACTTTGATAAAGTTACTAACCCAGGTTTGAAGGTGATTGATGGTACACAAACTTCAAAGTCTATTTTGAGATGGTTTTATCACGCTGACTCATTCTAGTTAATGTTGGTTAGAAACTTGGATGATTAGGATAAGGACATGATATCTTTGTTTGGAGTTTTTGAACTTAAACTTCTGCATCCGAGTTATATCTCATTTTTGTCTATTCAAAAGTTTGAACGAGTTTTTTCTGAAGTTGCTGAAAATGATAGGAAATGCTTGTTGACTATCATAAAGGTTAGACTTAATTATACGGGTGGTCCTTGTGGATAGCCCTAATTTCACTTTTGGTCCCTAACTCTTAAAAACTACAGTGTTGGTCCAATACTTAGCACAAACGTAACAAAGATGGTCCGTAAAGTAGATGTCTGTTAAGTTTTTATATTAAATTTTAAAAATAACTAAAATACCCTTGTATAAAAAATTACTTCTCAAATTAAAGCCCACTAGATTAAAAGTCAATATAAAACCCCACCTACCTCAACATCTTCCCCAACTCACCATCCACCACCACCACCGCACCACTGCACTAAACCGAAAAACAAAAACCGCACCACCGCACTAAACCAGAAACCACCACCGCACGCACCCAACAAGAATTAAATACCATAGGGACTAAGGTCCATAACCTACCACCCCTTGTTTCTCTCTCTTCCTAGAATCACCATCGCCGGAACGCCATCCACCACCACTGACATCACCAACGCCGCCTCATCTGTCCACCTAAATCACTCCAGACCCATCACCCCCACCACAATCCTTGTTTTGACCATGTGCTTAAGATCCGTCGGACCACCGCTATTCACGCCCCTATTCTTCCCTGCTACAACACTTTGATTTTAATACCCACTATGGTCATAGGGAGTTTTGAGCGGTTTACGGGTTTACGAGTTACCCGTTAGTCGACCCAAGTTTGGATCTCCACAGATCTGGTCGATTTAGGCGGTTATGAGCAATGGTTATGGACCTTACCGGGACAACTAGAACATCATTGAGGAGTCGATGATGTTGGGATGGTAATTGTAAAGGGAGGAAAGTCTGGTTAGGAGAGTTATGGTGCTAGCCGGAGAAGACATACCGTGGCCGGAGAAGACGGATCAACATGATGGTGGTGGCAGAAGAACACAACCGGTGATTGTGAGGTCTGACCATTCAAGGGGGTGGGTGACAAACACTGAAACGAGCACACTAGTTCATTACTTTATCTTCTTTATTAAGGGCATTTCAGTCATTTTACATACACTTAACGGAAAAAGTTGACGTCATCCAACTCAGGGACTAAGGATGTTACGTTTATTCAAAGTTTTGGACCAACCTTGTAATTTCCAAGAGTTAGGGACCAAAAGTGAAATTAGAGCATACCATAGAGACCACCCGTGTAATTAAGTCTAAAGATATGCAGCTATGGAGCAGATTTCTTTGAGAAAAGCTCTAGCTTATGCCAATATTGTGAAGAAAGACATAAATAATATTGACTTCATGAAAATATTTAGCAAAAGGGTGTTGGAAATTCATTCTCATGATCATTCTAAACCTCTTGAGTTTTATGCAAACATTGACATAGCATGATTGTCAAATGAAACACTGGAGGTAATGGATAAGATGGAGATCAAGACAAATGAGTCAAAGCCTAAGCAAGCCATTATAGCAAATAAGTTCAAGTCAACAATCAAGAAAGTATTGAGAGAGTTGGATCTATACAAAGACAAGCCATTGTTCAAGATAAAAGAAGAACCTGAAGAGTTCGTGGTGGACTGAAGACAATGCAAATATTAGGGGGAGTATTGTTAGAGCTCTTAAAAGATTAGCATTTGTCTTTAGCTTTTTGTCATAGTATAGGGACTTATTTTATAAATATATGTTCCTTGTTTTTCTTTTGATAGTATAAATAGGATATTGTATGTATTTTGTATCAATGAAACTATGAATTTTTGAAGTAATTGCTTGTGTGTTTGATTACTTTGTGTTTGTAATTGATCATTGCATTACGATATCATCACAGATCGATCCATTTGAACCTGTCATTTTTCTAAACGTTTAAATTGCATAATTATCAACTAGAGTTATAATATACTCAATGCATAATTTCACAATAACATCTAACACCCATAATGATAAATTAACACATAAACTATAGATAACGTACAACATGTTGATTTCGCATAATCACATAATAATATCACCTAATGAGGAAAACTTGTGTAGGAACAACCAACAAAAGTCAAAGGCGGACTGGGTGACTACTGAATTGAAGCATGTGTAAGCTATGTTGGTGGACTTGGTAGTACCTGCTCATCAAGAGGCAATAAATACGACCTTTTGTTGATACTAGTAGGATTAAAGTTGAGAACAAATCTCAACAAACAAAAGCGAGTGTTGTTGTATTTCCCTTTGTCCTTTGGCGGTGGAAGACTTATAAAATAGAATTACAGATTTTAAATCTTTTGCTTTGGATGTGAAGGTTAAATGTTACTGTACGTGAGTGTGATAGTGGTTCTTCATTGGGTGTAATTCCTAACGGTGGTACACACATTTTTAACTTAAGGTTTTTCATGGATAGATTACGTAATTCATCAAAACATAATGTTTTAGAAATATTGAATATATGGCTATACGAAGATCAAAGTGGGAAAATCAAGGCCCTTGTTCTTTGACTTATTTGCGTAAGTGGATCGAATGCTTCCCATTGAATTTAAAGATATGGAAAACAACTGAAAATAAAAATAATAATATTTTAACTGATGCTTTATAAGGGTGAGTTACAGTTAAGATCAACAGAAACAACTACACTAGCGATAGATCATGCGGGTGTTCGAAGTTGTAGGATGACGGTTATAGTATAAAATAAAATTCCGAGTGAATTTAGGCGTCTTATTGTTGGATCTACATACATTACATGTTATCTACGATATATTTTTTTGTACAATAAAAAATGTGTTAATGCAAGTGTGAGACAAAATTACAAACTGCCCGGAAAGCCTACCTCCAAATGCAAGTAAAGAGAACGTATGAAAACTAACCACGTGAAATAAATAAAAAAAAAAAGGTCAATCGGGAGTGTGACAAGAACAAACTCCCATGGAAATGGATTGATCCGAAAACCTGCTTCACTATATCAAATATACAAAGCGACCTAATTCTATAGGCTTGTGGCGAAATGTTACCGATGTATGTAGGAAAATGCGTCACTACTTAAAGGTTGAGGGTTAATTCTTATCGTGATAAATATGTATTTTTGAAAGTATGATTAAATGATCTTTGATGTATGGGTGAGTTGAGGAATATTATATTACTGAATTAGTTTTTATGTCATTAATCATTTTGATCAACAAGTATGGCAATTTTATATTTTGCAAATCTTTACCACCGAAAAGTGTATTAACGACTAATAAATATTATTAATATTAAGAGTAAAGACCTAATAACAGTCATTCATTTGTCGTTACGTCCAACATATTTTTTGTTCGCTAAATAAACTGATAAAAAATATTTAGTTATCGTTTATGTAACTGATACCTAATTAAAGGACACGTTTTATGGTACATATATATATTGCACATTCTAAATTCATTTTACTATTTTATATTAAGTAAACCCAAAGATATTATTCTAAGTTTTTCGAAGTGCAATAAGAATCCATATATAACAATAACACATGCAGTAAATATTTTTTAAAAGATTAGTGTTTAATCTTCAAATCATGTATGTAAAAAAACTGCACAATCAATTATTTTTTATCGGTTGGACGGCAATGGAGAGACACCATAGCTGGTAACATCGA
>CM046037.1:45688646-45791146 GCA_025215565.1 Flaveria ramosissima | reverse complement strand
TATGTCGGGCGAATTCCACTCAACTCATCCGGTGCAAACACTTCATTGTAATCTATGCCTTCGACTTGTCGAAATCCTTGAACCACAAGCCGAGCCTTATTCCTAATTATGACCCCTTGTCATCTTTCTTGCACTTCAGCACCCATTTAGTACCTATCACCTTAGCACCTTTTGGTTTGTCCACAAGGGTCCATACTCCTAACTTCTTGAACTGTAGGAGTTCTTCTTGCATTGCACTAACCCATGCCTCATCGTTTAAGGCTTCACTCATATATTTTGGCTCAAATTGAGACACAAAACATTGATATGCACCATCGTGAAGATATCCCTTTTCCATGACTGAGGCATAATCAGCTGAGTATAGCTGATTTCGTGTTTGTACTCCTGATCGAACATCTCCAATGACGTTGTCCAAGGGATGATAAACACGATTTCGAGATCCGGGAGTGGTGGGAACAACTACTTCAGTATCCAGATTTTGAAACCCAGGTTCAGTATCTGTAGCTGTTGGAGTATGAGGTTCAAAAGTGTCAGAGGCATCAGGATTTGATGCTTGTGTACTTTCATTGGTGGGAACCTGTTCCTCCTGGTCCACATTTTCAGTCTCAACTGCTTCATCATCAGAGGAAGAATCACTTACTTCAAGCTCTCCCCCTGAAGGGCTAGAAGTATCATCTAATGGAGTCGTTGATGTTGAGTCTGGTAGTGGAGTGTTCAGAACATCGTACATCATCCTAGCAGAAAGCTCATCATTAGTATGATAAGGAAGTAGATTGAAGGACTTAAAGAATCCATCATAGTCAAAGAAGAAGGAGGGTACTTTTCCAGCAGGGGGTGGTGTATCTTTGAACATCAACATTGCACCACACTTCTACTTGACCCGTTGAGTTGTTATAAACTCTCTTGTCTGGTATAATGTATCCGAGGAAGATACCTTCTTCTGCCTTCTCACTAAACTTTCCAGTCTGAGTTTTCTTCAACAACATGCATGGTGCGCCAAACGGTTCTAGCTACTCCAAGTTGGGTTTACGTCGCTGGAGCAGCTCATAACATGTTTTCCCATGTCGTTTGACCACTAAGGCTCGATTGAGCGTGTAACACGCATTAGCCACTGCCTCATTCCAGAATTGAATAGGCAGTTTCGAGTCGGCTAGCATTGTCTTGGCAGTCTCTATCAAGCTTCGATTTTTCCTTTCAGCAACGCCATTCATCTGTGGAGTGTAGACAGAGGTAAATTGATCTACAATTCCTTTCTCTCTACAATATGCCTCCATCCACTGATTCTTGAATTTTGTGTCGTTGTCTGATCGAATCTGCCTTACTTTTAGCTTGTAGAGTGATTCCAATGTAGTTACTAGATGTTTGAATGATTCAAAAGTTTCTGATTTGGCTTTCAGAAACATCACCCAAGTGAATCTTGAGTAATTATCCGTTACTACAAAGCAGTATAGATCTCCAGCAATGCTATTTATGCTTACAAGGCCAAACAGATCCATGTGTAGAAGCTCAAGAGGAATATCAATAGAATTCACTTTCTTTGCCTTGTGAGACTTCTTTGTCTGTTTTCCTTTCTTACATGCGACACAGAAATCCGGAAGCTAGAAATTCTTGATAGTTACTCCATTTTACTAAATCATTCTGAACCAAATGATTCATCTTCCTTGGATTAATATGTCCCATTCTTCTATGCCATGAGACTGAATGTCACACCCTCAAAATCCATGTGCGGAGTTTTACCGCGATGCGTGTGAACAAACCAGGATCAAAGTCAATAGTTACTCAGAACGACTCTATATGCCACATTTATAATAAAACCAACCAAAGTTCAAACTTTAAAACCATGCGGAAGCGTTTTGTAAGTAAAGCAAACCCAAAGTGCATAATATGGCAAAACACGCGCCAACCCAAATGATTAAACATTCATAAATAAAAACCAACAAATATGTCTTTAAAATAGAGTCTTAGAATGCATGATGAACCCGTGCAGTGCTCCTAATGGCATGCGAAGTTAACGACCTGAGAATAGCATACTAAAATGTTAACACAATGGTTGGTGAGTTCAAGAGTTTGTGTTTATCATAAATATTAGCAATTGTGTAACATAAGAAGTGCATTGAAATAGATAGCTAGTCTATATTCACATGTATTAACAATAGTGATTTCGCGATCGAAGCTGATCGTGTTTCGTTTGTTGCCTCCCGTCACGACTTACCAGGTCGTGACGAATATTTGTGTATAGGACAAAATTGCACCCGCTTGACCTCCAGTCTCACGGGTGGGGCTCGTTAGACCCAGTAGTACTACCCGATTTCCCGCTAGTTACCATTATTAACGATCCGAAAGTGTGAGGACTTTCCATCGTATTAAGCACTATGTTAAAAACATACACAACTTATAATAATAAAATAGCGTTTGAGTACGAGTATGCTACCTCCCCCAGAAGAAGGTTTATAAAATAAGGGGCATGAACTCACCTGGTGTGTAATGATAGTGAATAAAGAGAGTCGTGATAGATGCAAAGACAACCCTTCAAAGGTTACCTAGAACACACAAGTACATAAGTACGTGTACACATAGAAACTCAATAATCCTAGGTTAACCTAGTTGACCCCTTTGACTCGTTGGTGACATATTAGTTGAAATATAGCTTAATCATTTATGATAACTTAACATAGAAGAGTATCATGCAATTTATCTGTGTGCATCACATTATCAACCTAGGTTCTACCTAAGTCATCATGCCACATTAGATCATCATACACTATTGCAAATCTCAACAATCATTATGCTTAATATATATAAATACATCACAACAAATAATTCATACGCGAAGACTAATCATGCACCACATGCCATGTGAAGCCACTCATGACTTCACATCCTAAACCATGCCAATCCTACTAAGTAGGGGCCTCAGATTCGCACACGTGTATGACAATCATAATCACATTCATTCATTTAGTTCATTCCAACCAACATACACAGTGACCATCAGTTCCAATCCCAAACATGATCTCCTTATCACTAACCATAATCCATTCTCATGTATGATCAACAAAACCTATACTTCTTACATGATCAACCAAGCATCCGTAACAACTCAGTTACACATTCTATCACAACAAACATCATCCACAATCATTCTATCATGATCTTAACATCACAAGCATACCCAATTCATCACATCCAAAGTTCAACAAAAATAAAGTTTCCCTTTTGTGAAATAACACCCAAAAGTGATCTAGAATCCAATTCAATCATAATTTCATCAATATCATACCTAATCAAGTTCATAACATTCATTCTAACATGTTAACCATCTCCAAAACATCCAAATTCCCAAACATCATACACAAAAGTTTCTACTTTTAGTAAGCCATGATCAACATCTCAATTCATGGATTTTCTTGCACAATTCAATTAAACTAACATATAAGCATTACATCTAACATCTTAGCATCATCAAATCATGAATTCCAAGAACAAAAAGTTTCCTCTTATGGCAAGGTATGAACTAGATGATCAAACCATAGATTTCTTGCACAATCAACATAATCTAGCATTCATACAACCTAACTAACATCATATAATCATCTAACAATCATCAATTTCATATAATTATCATCAATTTTCGGATTTGGGTTGATCTTGAATAAAATCTATGAACAACATAACAAAACATACCTTTAAACGTGTAGAATCAAGTATTGGACTTGCTAGCACTATGGAACCCTTGGAACTTGATCAAAATCGATTGTTCTTGATGTTTCTTGGTCAAAAATCGCAAAGAGAGGGAGTGGGCTGAAGGTTGCGGCCGAATGAAGGGTTTGGGGGGTTTAGGGTTGGGTAATTTTGGTGATATTTGGTTAAAAATTATTTACACAATAGCCCCTTTAATTTATTTTATAAAAACTATCTTTCTAATACTTTTTAAATAATCTAAACTATAATTTTATAAATATTATTAACCAACAATAATAATCCTAAACATTTACCACAAGTCACATAACACATAGAATATATATAACACGTTCTCACGTTATCGAGTAAAATTTATAAAATAAACATATAAAATTCTATAAATTCATGCATCACATAATCACAACTAACAACCAACATTATTAATTTGATTACCATTGTTTATAATAATTAGTATTATTAAGTCACCAACATTCAACGACAACTAGTGTATGCCCACGACACGTGTATGCAAGACCTAATGGAACTAGCGGAGTTTGGTAAGGGAAAATTACCGGATGTCACATTATCCCCATGTTGAAAAAATTTTCGTCCCGAAAATTGCGTTACATGATTGTGCTACATCCCTGGTTTACTGCAATGGCATAACGAAATCGAGTGAGTTGTCACATCATCCCCATGTTGAAAAAATTTCGTCCCGAAATTAATAAGTACCTTCCCCGACTGTTGTTGTTGTTTCGAACAGATGAGGATACTTAAGCTTCATCTGATCCTCGCGTTCCCACGTGAATTCTGGTCCACGTTTTGAGTTCCAACGAACTTTGACTATAGGTATCTTACTTTGTTTAAGAGTCTTGACCTCACGATCCATCACTTCAACCGGTTCCTCAACAAAGCGTAGTTGATCATCTATCTGTACTTTCTCGAGTGGTACAACTAGTGTCTCGTCAGATTGACACTTCTTTAGATTTGAGACGTGAAATACGTTGTGAACACCACTTAAAGAATCAGGTAAGTCCAATCGATACGCCACTGGACCTATTCTTTCCAGAATCGCAAATGGTCCATCGTATATTGGATTAAGCTTGCCTCTTTTGCCAAACCGAATCACACCTTTCCATAGTGAGACTTTTAGCAACACATTGTCGCCGATTTGAAACTCCAAGGATTTTTGTCCTTTGTCTGCGTAACTCTTCTGTCTATCTCGCGCTACTGCCATGCGGGTTCGTATCTGTACTATCTTCTTAGTGGTCTCATGTACCAACTCAGGACCAGTTAACTGACTATCACCAACTTCTGCCCAACAAACTGGTGATCTACACTTTCGCCCATATAATGCCTCAAATGGTGCTGCCTTGATGCTGGTATGATAACTATTATTATACGAAAACTCAACCAACGGTAAGTGAACTCCCAATTATTCCCGAAATCGATCACACAAGCTCGTAACATATCTTCCAAAGTTTGAATAGTATGTTCACTTTGTCCATCGGTCTGCGGATGATAGGCAGTATTCATATCTGGACGTGTACCCAATGATTTCTGCAATGATTGCCAGAAATGAGACGTAAAACGAGCATCCCGATCAGAAATAATCGAGATCGGCACACCATGTCTCGAAACTACCTCTTTCAAATAAATTCGAGTTAACTTGTCCATCTTGTCAGTTTCCTTGATCGCCAAGAAGTGAGCTGACTTAGTGAGTCGATCCACGATCACCCATATCGTGTCACAACCACTAGGAGTTCTGGGTAACTTAGTGATAAAATCCATGGAAATATGTTCCCACTTCCACAAGGGAATCTCAGGTTGTTGCAATAACCCGGATGGTTTCTGATATTCCACTTTAACCTTAGAACAAGTCAGACATTTGCTCACGTATGTAGCTACGTCAGCCTTCATAGGCCACCAATAGTGCACCTTCAGATCATGATACATTTTGTCAGAGCCAGGGTGTATGGAATATTTAGACTTGTGTGCTTCACTCATAACCAAGTCTCTTAGATTTCCATGCAAAGGCACCCATAGTCTATCCATGAAATACCGAATTCCATCAGATTTGACTTCCAACTGTTTATCCATCCCGCATAGAGATTCAGATCCAACGTTCTCACCTTTCAAGGCTTCTGTCTGGGCTTCCTTGATCTGTTCAGGCAAGTGAGTACTAATCGTGAGTTGTAGAGCACGCACCCGTCAGGGCTTAGCGGTTTCCTTTCTACTCAAGGCATCGGCGACTACATTCGCTTTTCCCGGGTGGTATTTAATAGCACAATCATAGTCGTTCAACAATTTCACCCAGCATCGTTGCCTCATGTTAAGCTCTTTTTGCTCAAAGATATGCTGAAGACTCTTGTGATCGGTGTAAATTGTGCACTTGGTACCATACAAGTAATGTCTCCAGATCTTCAAGGCAAAGACTACTGCTCCTAACTCTAAGTCATGAGTAGTGTAGTTCTTTTCATGTACCTTCAGTTGTCGCGAGGCATAAGCTATCACTTTGTCACATTGCATCAGGACACAACCCAGTCCTTGGATAGAAGCATCACAATAAACTACAAAATCATCACTTCCTTCAGGTAATGCTAATATCGGTGCGCTACAGAGTTTCTGCTTCAGCAACTGAAAAGCAGCTTCTTGACTCTCACCCTATTTATAGGTTGTTCTGTTATGGGTCAAAGCTGTGAGAGGTTGAGAGATTTTTGAAAATCCCTCAAAGAAAAGCCGGTAGTACCCTGCCAGTCCAAGAAATTGTCTTATCTCACTAGGCGTCTTGGGTACCGGCCAGTTCTTTATAGCCTCAATTTTTGCAGGATCCACATGTATTCCCTTCTCGTTAACAATGTGACCCAAGAATTGCCTCATGAATCCAGAAATCACACTTAGAAAATTTTGGGTACAAGTGTTCCTTTCTAAGTAATTCCAGAATTAGACGTAGATGCTCCTCGTGTTCCTCCTTGGTCCTAGAATAAATCAATATGTCATCGATAAACACAATAACAAACTGATCGAGATAGGGTTTGCACACGCGATTCATGAGATCCATGAACACTGCTGGTGCATTAGTCAACCCAAAAGGCATGACCAAGAACTCATAGTGACCATAATGAGTACGGAACGAGGTTTTGAGATATGCTCCTCTCGAACTCTTAGTTGATGATAACCAAATATCAAATCGATCTTCGAATAATAGCTTGATCCCTGAAGCTGATCAAACAGGTCGTTGATACGAGGTAATGGGTATCGGTTCTTGACGGTGACTTTGTTCAACTCCCTGTAGTCGATGCACATTCGGAATGTGCCATCTTTCTTCTTAACAAAGAGAATAGGTGCTCCCCACGGCGATGAACTCGGTCGAATAAACCCTTTATCCAATAGTTCTTGAAGTTGTGTAGATAATTCCTGCAGTTCATTCGGTGCCAACCGATAAGGTGCTCGCGCAATCAGAGCAGCTCCGGGAGTCAAATCGATATGAAATTCAACTTGACGGTGAGGTGGTAGTCCAGGCAGATCCTCTGGAAACATCTATGGAAAATCACAAACCACCGGAATATCCTCTACTTTCTTTTCCTCCTGTTGCTTGTTGGAGACGAGGGCTAATATGGCTAAGTGACCCTTACGTAGCCACTTCTGAGCCTTCATGGATGAGATGAAGCCTATCACAGCACCACTCTTCTCACCCTTAACCGAAAGAGTTTCCCCGTCTATTAGAGGAATGCGAATGACCTTCTCAGAGAAAATCACTTCTGCTTGCTTCTCGGACAGCCAGTCCATGCCTATGACCACAACGAAACTTCCAAGAGTAACAGTCATAAGGTCAATGTCGAAAGTATGACCAGCAAGTTCTATCTTGCAATTCTTAAGGATGTGTGTAACGGAGATTTGCTTACCATCAGCCAACTCTACGACATACTTAGACTCTAATACAGAAGGCATATCACTTAAAAGGCTACAGAACTTAGTAGAGATAAAACTCCTATAAGCTCCAGTGTCAAACAGTACAGAAGCAAAACGACCATTAACAGGAAATTTACCAGTAAAGGTAGTAGGATCGTTTAGAGCCTAACCTGAACCCATGACAAAGGCTCTCCCTTTAGCTCCACCATTGTTGCCACCATTGTTGTCACCATTGCCTCCATTGTTATTGTTGCCACCATTCCAGTTGCCATTCCTATTTCTTTTCAATTGAGGACAGTTTATCTTGTAGTGCCCTTCCTTTCCACATTTAAAGCAACCCTTTGGTGTTTCATGAGGCTGCTGAGGCTGCTGAGGTTGTTGACGCTTCTTTCCACATTTAAAGCAACCCTTTGTATGTATGTATATATATATATATATATATATATATATATATATATATATATATATATATATATTATATATAATATATATATATATATTTTATATCTATATATATCTATATATATCTATATATCTATATATCTATATATATCTCTATCTATATCTATAATCTCTCTCTATATCTCTATATCTATATCTCTCTCTCTCTCTATCTCTCTCTCTATCTCTCTCTATATATCTCTCTATCTCTCTATCTCTCTCTCTCTCTCTCTATCTCTCTCTCTCTCTATATCTCTCTCTCTATCTCTATCTATCTCTCTCTCTATCTATCTCTCTATCTCTCTAAGGATTCCTATAGTTCTAATGCAGCCAAAACATCCAAAGTCTCTCTGCATGCATGCACTGAAGAACATAAGTAGAAATGTTTTGGAAGGTTTACACCATGCACTAGAAATATTCTAAGTGTAAAATCTTCCGAAGCCAAGACCAACATCTTCCGAAGCTAAAAGTGAAGTTTTCCGAAGCTTCAAGACAAAGTCTTCCGAAGCCAAAGAGTTAAGACAGATTTCTTTCGAAGACTTTTAGAGACTTGTTTTTATCTTATGTACTTTACCATAAAGCTAGACCACTTTTCCTCTGCAACTCTGTAAAGACACCAACTTACATGAGTTGGTGACAAGGTCCATGCTTTTGTAACTGTACATTGAGGTCTTGAGTCTGTGCTTTCTACTTTATGTACTTTTATTCTTTTTGTAATATATTAGGATGTGAGTTATGGCATGTCATAGTCACTAGTCAAATGGCAAATATGCCTTTTGACTCTACATTTGATTTTGTAGTTGTCTAGTCTTATGTATCCAGCTGGCCTTCAAAGTATGGTCGGCTGTAGGATGTAGTATATGTATCTCAAGTACTTGTAACTTTCCTTTATGCTTTGAAACATTTGTAATAGACCTTGAGAAGCAATATACAACATTGTTGAAAACTAATTACTTGTGTTGTTTGCTATCTTGTTCTGTCTCATTCTTACTTGTGATCTTAGCATCTTTCACTAAAAGTTAACGAGTTCCCTATTTGATCTGTTAAGTGTTCTAAGTAACTCTCCTTATTGTGTTGTTGTGTTGAAAGTGCATACCCTTCAACGGTCCTGCATTTGGTATCAGAGCATTTCAGGCTCTTGATATAAGATCTCACAATCTTAAGATCCCTCACACACACAAAATACTTAACAACTCAATGGCAGCTATTACCAAAGCTGATATGGAAACTGAAACTATGACAAAGTCTCCACTGATCACTCCTGAAGACTTTGATACTTGGTGTCAAAGAATGGAAGGCTTTATCAAGTCTCAGACTCCAGGATGTGGGACTCTATTATTGAAGGACCTTACATACCAAGCACCACTTCTGCTACTGGTGGTGGTATGATTCCAAAGGGTTATGGCTGATTACTCTGAATAAGACAGGAAGAGAATAGAGATTGATCAGAAAGCCATGACATCCCTTCAAACAGCTCTTCCAAACTCCATCTACAGAGGCTTCAAGAAGTGCAAAACTGCTAAACAACTATGAGAAGCACTAAAGCTGATGCATGAGGGGTCTACTGAAGCAAAGGTGAACAAGAAGGATCTCCTGAAGCAACAATTTAAAAACTTCACCTTTAAGGTAGGTGAAACCATGACTCAACAATACTTCAGGTATGTTGATATTATGGATACTCTAATGGATGTTGGAGTAACTCTTGAGAACATGAACATTGTAAAGAAGTTTATGTCCTCTCTTCGTAGACAATGAACACATTACTGTGTTGTTATCAAAAGGACTGAGAACCTTAAGAGTCTTACTCTTACAGAGTTGTATGGTATTCTTAGTGGCTACCAGATGGAGATGAACATGCAAAACTCATCTGGTAACTCCAGCAATCAACTAAGTTTAGCCCTCCATGTGTTTGAAAGGGAAAGCATTAAGCCACAACATCATCTTATATGCTACCCTGACAACAAAGGCCCCTTCATCACCTTCCCAGAGACTCCAAGGGAAAGCTACACTCAAGGAAGTCCTTTCCAAGAGACAAGTTCTTCTCATGCTTTTGTCTCTACTGATGAAACCACAGGCAACTCTCTCTTCACCCTTGAAGATTTGGATAGTATCCATCCAGATGATCTGGAGCACATGGAGATAGTCCAACAGATGGCTCTTCTCACTCACAAAGCCAAGAAGTTCTACAAGAGGACAGGGAGAAAGTTTCCAAGCAATGCAGCCAGTGGAAAGTTTGGGCTGGATAAAAGCAAAGTAAAATGTTACAACTGTAACCAGATGGGACACTTTACAAGGGAGTGTAAGGCACCAAGGACAAATGGTGGCCAAGCACAAACTAGACCAAACTACACTGAGAAAGCCCCCCAGAATGAGAAGCCAAAGCAGCAAGCTGTAGTTTCTATTGAAGAAGGAGGCTTTGACTGGAGCTTTTAGGTAGAAGATGCATCTCCAAACCAAGCACTTATGGTAGACCATGACGAAGCCAAGGTATTGGAACATCTTTGTACTTTTGAATGCATTGCTAAAGTTAATAGATACAGGTCCTATAACTTAGAAATGAGATCTGATCTTGAGTCATTAAATATCTTAAAAGCTGTTTTTAAAAGAGCTGAAAAGGATTATAAACTAAAGATACAGGATTTAGAGAAAACCATTTCAACTCTTAAACATGAGCATACAAACTACAGGACTCAGATCAAAGACCTCATTACTAGGTTAACTAAATGCGAGGCTGAGCTTGTGATCAGCAAAGCCAAGGTAGAAAAATGTGTTCTTGAAGAAGAGACCTTCAAGGACATAATATCCTCATCCTTGCATGCAAAAGTTTGTTATCAAAATAGGAAGGGACTGGGATCTTGTGAGGTAGCTCCTCCACACACAATCTTGTCTGTAAGATCTCCTAGGTGTGGAACTTGTGAAGATGAGCTTCCTCTCATAGATCCTGTGACTGAAGAGGATGAAGAGGAGATTTTGGAGAATGGCTCTGAGAAGAGTGAAGAAGAGCATTCTAAGAAGAGTCACCATCCCTCTGAGGATAGCAAAGCGGTTGGGATGATTAAGTCAAGAAGAAAGAACTTGATCAGGAAGGCCAAAAGAAAGTCCAAAAAGGCTCAAGAGATCAAGAGCACCTTCAATTCTGCATAGAAACAAGTCTTCATCTCTGCAGGATTTGAAGTGGTGAAGGCTGAAGACACCAACTTGAACTCCATTAACAAGAGTTCTGGTTCATGTCCAAATCATCCCATCATTAAGAAAAAGGCTGATCAGTTGTGCACCACTGTTGTACAACCTGAACCATCCAACTCCAAAGGTAGTTCAATCCCCACAAGAATTGCCACAACATCTGCAAAGATGAAAATGGAGAAGGAAAGTGATCAAGTTCAGCCTTTTTCACAAGAGAAAACTCCTAGAAGGAAGAAAAGGGACTGTGTTATGTGTGGGAGTACTTCTCATCTTGCTAAGGATTATGTTTATAATCCAAAAAGTACTCTTCACATGACCAAGAAAGAAACTTCTAAGAGTTTGAAGAAGAAGAAGCAAGCTTCAGAAGGAAAATCTGTTTTCTTCGAAAGCCCCAAAATGAAGAAGAAGACAAGTGGAAACTTGCCTTCGGAAGAAAATTTGGTCTCGGAATAAAGGAATACTTTCGAAGCACTGAAGCCTACTTCAGTGAAAGCAAGATCTTCCGAAGGTCCAGTCATCAAAACTTCCAAAGTAATCAAAACTTCCGAAGTATTGAAGGTCAAGTCTAAACTTCCAAAGGTGGTGTGGAAGTCAAAGAAAGACCAAGTGGCTGAAAGTTCTTCATCAACATCAGCAAAGGATCCTACTAGCATGACTATAGGATCAATTACTATTTCATTGTCTTCAACTTCTTTTGATAAGCCCAAGAACAATGAAGCTTGGGTTTCCAAATGTAACTAACCATTTCTTTTGTGTAGGAACAACTCAAGACAAACAAAAATGTATGGATCATTGACAGTGGTTGTTCTAGGCATATGACAGGCAATAGGTCACTACTCCAAAAAGTTTGAAAGAATTAATGGAGGACCAGTTGCTTTTGGAGGAGATGCAGAAGGTTACATTACAAGAAGGGGAAAGGTCACAAATGTTAAGCTCAACATTAAGAAGGTAAACTTTGTCAAGGAGCTTGGGTACAATCTTTTGAGTGTATCCTAATTTTGTGATCAGAGTCATAACATGCTCTTCACTGAGCATGAGTGCATTGTTCTCAGGCCCGGGTTGGTCATTCCTCATGAGCACATCCTACTCAGAGCCCCCAGGAAAGGGAACATGTACAAGATGGATTTGCAAGAAACATCTCCCTCAGGAGAAGTTTCATGCTTTCTGTCTAAAGCAAATAACGATGAATCTTTCCTCTGGCATAAAAGAATGTGCCATGTAAACTTTAAAAACATAAATAAACTAATTAAGAATGATTTGGTAACTGGAATACCAAAGAAAGAGTTTACAAGTGATGACCACTGTGTTGCATGCCTGAAAGGGAAGCAACATAAGGTACCTCACAAGCCAAAGGAAAGAAATTCCATCATTAATCCCCTACACTTATTACATATGGATCTCTTTGGCCCCACCAGTGTAATGAGTCTAGGAAGGACCTCTTATTATTTGGTGATCATAGATGACTTTACAAGATTCACTTGGGTCTTCTTTCTTAGAACTAAGGATGAGACCTCTGAGATTTTAAAGAATTTCATCTTAAAGATTGAGAATCAATGTGATCACAAGGTCAATACCATAAGATGTGATCAAGGAACTGAATTCAAGAATCAAATTCTTGATATATTTTGTGATGAAAAAGGTATTACAAAACAATATAGTGCTCCCAGGACTCCTCAACAAAATGGTGTTGCTGAGAGGAGAAACAGGACACTAATTGAAGATGCAAGAACTATGTTGTCTGACTCTAAACTGCCCATTACCTTCTAGGCAGAGGCAGTGAACACTGCTTGCTATGTGCAAAATAGAGTTTTAGTGGTTAAGACACATGGTAAGACTCCTTATGAACTTTGGCACAAGAGAAAACCTTTTATTGGTTTTCTAAGGTCATTTGGATGTCATTGCACCATCTTGAATACCAAAAATCAAATTGTCAAGTTTGTTGAGAAATCAGATGATGGACATTTCATTGGATACTCTTCTCAAGCTAAAGCTTATAGAGTATACAATCTCAGAACTAGAGTAGTTGAGGAGTCAGCCAATATGACTTTCAATGAGCACACTCCCAGTGTGAAAGGTTCTGGTCCAGATTGGCTATTTGATCTTGATTTAGTTACCAACTGTTTTAACAAATCTTGTGAGAATGTTTTAGGGTCCACGGATATACTACCTACAGGTGATCCTGACCCAAGATTTGAGCTGAGAAAACCTTCAAGCTACACATCTTCAGCTCCAGTGGTAACCAATCCTGCAAATGAAGCTTCTACTAACACATCAATGACAAATCCTGCTGATACTTCCAGGGTGCCTTCAAATTCCAGCTCAGAGGCACAAAACTCAGATGAAGGAGCTTCAAATGTTGGAGAAAATGATGATGGTGAAAGTGATCAGGAATTTCTTGATGCTGATAACCACTCCATTGAAGACAACATCAATGATGTCACACACTCGTTGGATCAAGTCAATCTTGATAAGTGTGCTGATATGGAGGGTGAATCTTCCTTACCAGATCAGAATTTCTCAAATTTAGATCTGTCTAAGCAACTTGTTGTGATCCCTCAGCTAAGGATCCACAAGTCTCATTCTACCACAAACATTATTGAAGATATTGATTCAGGGGTGAGAATAAGAGGACAAACCCATGAAGCAAATGTTTGTCTTCCCTCTTGTTTCTTGTCCCAGATAGAGCCAAAGAAAATTGATGAGGCTCTAAAGGATGGAAGTTAGGTTGAAGCTATGCAAGAGGAGCTGCTTCAATTCAAAAGGCAAAAGGTTTGGAACCTATGTCCTCTTCCTCGTGGGAAGACTACCATAGGAACCAAATGGGTTTTCAGGAATAAGAAGGATGATAGAGGACTTGTCATCAAGAAAAAGGCAAGACTAGTTGTTCAAGGATATACTCAAGAAAAAGGAATTGACTACACAGATGTTTTTGCTCCTGTAGCAAGACTTGAAGCTGACAGGATATTCCTAGCTTTTGCTGCATCTAAGAACTTCAAGGTCTACCAACTTGATGTCCAGTGTGCTTTTCTCCATGGGGTGATTGATGAAGAGGTGTAAGTTAGACAACCACCTGGGTTTGCAGTTCCTGATCATCCTGATTATGTCTGCAGGCTTGATAAAGCTCTTTATGGGCTGCACTAAGCACCAAGGAAGTGGTATGAGACTCTATCTCAGTATCTCTATCAGCATGGCTACAAAAGGGGTACTATTGATGGAACTCTCTTCATCAAAGGAACATGAAATGACATAATGCTAGTTCAAGTATATGTAGATGACATTATCTTTGGGTCAACTAATCCAATGCTCTGCAATGACTTTGAGAAGCTGATGAAGGACAGGTTTGAAATGAGTGCCATGGGGGAACTCAATTTCTTTCTAGGAATTCAAGTGAAGCAAGTTGACAATGGCATCTTCATAAGTCAGTCAAAGTGAAGAGATTCAACATGACTGATTATAAGGTTGCTAAGACACCCATAGCCAGAAATCACTCCCTTGGACCTGATTTTAAGGGGGAGTGTGCTGATGAACATCTCTACAGGGCAATGATTGGGTCTCTTATGTACCTCACAGCTAGCAAGCCAGATATCATGTTTGCTACATGCATTTGTGCAAGATATCAAGCCAACCCCAAGATGTCACACCTGGTCACTGTCAAAAGAATTTTAAGATATCTTAAAGGTGCTCCATCACTTGGCCTTTGGTATCCAAAGATTTCTAACTTTAATCTGTATGCTTATACATATAGTGACTATGGTGGTTGTAACATAACTGCAAAGTCTACATTAGGGGGATGTTAATTTCTTGGTTGAAGAGTAGTCTCTTGGCAATGTAAGAAACAATCCTGTGTGTCTGCATCAACTGCTGAGGCTGAATACATTGCTGCTGCAAGCTGCTGTGCTCAAGTGCTTTGGATTCAAAATCAGATGTTGGACTATGGATTCAACTTCAAGGAGACTCCCATCCACATAGACAACAACAGTGCTATCTCAATCACAGAAAATCCTGTGCAACACTCAAGGACAAAGCATATCAATATCAGGTATCATTTGATTAGAGATAACTTTAAAAAGGGATTAATCAAACTAGTCAAAGTTAACGCAAATGAACAATATGCTGATCTGTTCATCAAAGCGTTTGATGAGCAGAGATTCAAATATCTTGTATCAGCTATTGGGATGAGTAACTTTGAATATCTTTTCTTAAAAACTTAATCATATTACTTCTAAAACCTGTGTGTCTTAAGTTGTCTATTTTATCACCTTCATAAGCCCTTGTTTTCTTTGGAAGAAAATCTTTTCAAAAGACTTTTATTATATTTTTGAAAATTTTGATCTCTTTTCTTTTTGGAAGATTTAAAATTACCTTCGGAAGAATTTTATGTCTTAGTAAACAAATAACTACTTCAGTAATTTTACCTTCGGAAGAAATTTCGGAAATATCTTCAAAAGCTTAGAATCAACTTAAGTACTTTTATGTTTGAAAAGAACAAGTTTCTTCCGAAAGCAATTTACCTTCGAAAGTTTTCATTCTCTTTAGAATAAAAACTCTGAGTGTTAATTCTCTTCCGAAGCAAAATTCTCAAAAACCTTTGAAATATCTTCCCAAGCCAATTTGCCTTCGGAAGCTTTTTCTACAGAACTTCCGAAGCAAATAACCTTCATAAGATTTCTCGACTTTCAAGAAAACTACTTTTTGGGCAAAAGTAAACTACTTTTCAAAGGTGGGACCGACATCCGGATTTCAAAGTTTATCCTCTTTCATTAACTTTGTCTCAAATCCTTTTCACATAAATACCCAACGGTTCCCCCTCTTTCACTATCTTCTTCAATTACACTATTCCTTAAACCTAAATTCTCCCAAACCGCCTTTGTTCTTCATCTTCCTTCACCCTTAAGCTTCTCAAAATGGCCAACCTAAACCGTAGAAACAACCCTGATTTCTCCATGCAACTTCACAGGCAACACAATTAAGTTGCTCTGTTAAGCTCTGAGAAAGATGAAAGTTTCTCAGAGGTTTGTTGTTTCCTGGCTCTATCCAACTACTTCACCTCCCTAACCATTGATCCTACTCTCTATGAGGATCATCTGCTTGAATTCTGGAAGACCTGCCAAGATGTCATCATGGATGGGGAGAAGGCACTGTCTGCCACAGTGCAGGGGAGGACAATCTTCATCACTCCGGCCATCATTAACACTCACTTGCAGCTGGATGATGAAGAAGGTGATTTGTCCTTCCCAAAGGATGCTATAAATCATTCCTTTGAGAAGATGGGCTATGAGGGAGATTTCTCTGTAAAGACCTTCAGGAAAGGGAAGGTCTCATCCCAATGGAAATACCTGCTTGATGTGGTTATCCACAGCTTGTCAAACAAGCATGGAGGGTGGGACCAGATTCCAGAGGATCTCTCCTTCATAGTGCATGGAATGGTTCAAGGGGTCAAGTTCAGATACTCTCAGTTTGTTTATACAAATTTGCTTGCTAACTTGGATTCCTTAGAGTATTATATGTTTCCTAGATATGTTCAACACATTTTCAACTATGAACTAGGCTCACAGTTGAGGGAAACATATAATATTCTTAAATTGGGACAGATGAAGCCTGACATCTTTAAAATTATGAAGAAGCCAACTGTAGGCTTCTCAGGGGTAGAAACAGCCCTTGTCCCAAAAATGTTAGATCTCATTGCTCAAGGTGACAACCTAGCAACACAAGCTAATGTTGAACCCACACCTTCTACCTCCCAACCACCAAAAAGACCACAAATTACCCTCACCTACCAAATAAAATCTAGGCGAACCCCTGCTCAAGCTATTGAGCTTGTGTAGGCCCCCATACACTCACCCATACAGGATGAAGTGGACACTAGAGCTCCCACTTCTACTGAGGAGCAAACCACTCCCATCTCTTCAAGAATCAGTGTGAGGTTCCTCATGCTCACCCAGATGAGCTCACAAGCCCAACTGTTTTAAGCCTTCATTCTGAGTCTCAACACTCAAGTGAACAACCTTCAAGGGACAATTACCATCCCCAGCCTTTAGATTTCAGTGAGTACCATGAGTCTCTCTACTCTTCCCCTACTCAAAGAGAGATGAGTACTCCTGAGTCTCTTTTGTCTAGCCCACATCAGTCTCCTATCACTGAGGTGGATTTTCCTGAACTTGTTCAGGATGTCCATATGGAAGAGGCTCTCACATTTGCAAGTGATTACTTCATTAAGACCTCAACCATGGCAACTCAACCCATTGACACTTCAACTGAGGCTGTCAATGTGCAAAAGAAATCCAGCAGCAAAGAACCTAAAGCTGGTGGTGAGAGAGAGGACTTTGGTCCAATCTTCTTATGCCCCAATAATTCTTCTGATGAAGATGAGGGGAATTTGAGACTAAAGGCGCAAAAACTATCAAAAACATGCTCCTATTTAGTCTCTAAGGTTAGTCACCTTGAATCTCAGGTGGCTACCCTACACAACAGGGTCAATGATCAACAACTTGAGATATCTTATCTTAGGGAGAAACTAGCTGGGAGACCTTTAAGAAGAGCTCAACCAGGAACAGAAGAACCTATGAATGTGATTGACCTAACTCCTAGCTCACCTATGCAAGAGGGTGATGCTACCAAAAAGGGGAAGAAAGTCATTACAGTCACAGAACCTGGGAGTACTTCAGGGAGTATGGACATTGAGGACTCACCATCCTCACTTGCAATTGTGTATACTCAGCAACTTCCTCAAGTTCACATTGACGTGGACACTATAGACTCTTTCATTAAAAGTCTCTTTGAGGAAGACATTCCAAGGGCTGTATCATTCCCACCCTAGGGAACTTCAAACTACATTATTGGGTGGAGGTATGATGCTGATAGAAGAGCCCTCATTCTTCAAAGAGTTCAAGGGCAGCAAGAGGTGTTCAACTTTCAGACCTTGAACTACTATGAAGGTCTTGACCTGATCAACATGCCACTTGTCAACCCAAGTCAATCTAGACAAGCTGACAGGTTAGCACTCAGAATTCAAGACAGAATTACTGAAGAGTTCAGTCTTAAAAGGAGACAAAGGCAATCAAGTAATGTCATTGGTCAACTGGATGTTGAGGCAGACCCTGAGATTAGCTTCAAAGGGAAAACCTTGGCTGAAGGACCAGTGATAGAGCCTGAGAGCCCTGTCACGCCACAAACTACTTCAGATATTCATCCGCTCAGTGAAACACTTGCTGGTGAAGGTGTCTCACAACCTCTCTCTGGCCAGAGCTTCGATGCTACACCAAGCAATGAAGGCCAAAGCTCTCTCCACCCTGTGTCACAAAGGGTCTGTGGGTGACAAAGCGAAAAGGATTCTAACTCCTGAGGAGATTAAGGAGGGGGAGAGAGAGAGGAAGAGGAAGCTAAGGGGAGAAAGTTCCTCTGGGTCTTCAGGCTTTATGCATGCTACAATCAGCGCTGCCCCCAGACCAAACACTCAAGATGATGAGTTGAGGGTAGTCAGGATTACTTACCTGCAGACCATGAACTATGACATAGATGAGATTATATCTCTCCCCTTAGAGGAACTAAATAAACTGGCTGATATGAAAGTGTCAAGAGAGATGAAGGAAGCAGAGGATGCAAGGCTACTTCTCCAATTCAAAGAGGAGAAGAGACAGAAAAGGTTATACAAGCATGTTCCTACTCTCTCCCCAGTTCAAGAAAGCCATGTGCAAGAGGCTGTGGCAGCTACACAAGAACCTCAGGTAGACAAGGAAACAGATAGGCGAAACATGATCAACTACCTGAGTGCCACAGGTCTCTACCATGCATTTGCACTTCTTCCCTTGTCCTTTGAGTACATTAAGTTTGAGTATCTCAAACAACTTGAACTTCAAGTGCAAAAAGAACAAAAGGCAACAAAGAGAAAGATGAGGGAAGAGGCTGCAAAGTCAAGAGCCATCATCCAAAAGAGTATGAAGAAGTCTGCTGACAGACAAAGGATGATGAGCTTCTTGAAGTTGTATGGATTCTCCGGAAGGAGACTTGGCCCTATGTCTCTATCCACAATGGATGAGCATATCAGGGTAATCAAGCAGAAGATCAAGAGTGGAGAGCTGATTGACTTACACTCTCCTCCAAGTCAAGCTCCACCTGAAGTGGAGGTTAAGGTTGAAAAATTTGAGACAACACAACCTTAACCTCCTACTGAGCCTCAGCAAGCTTCATCTTCTGATCCACAGCAGGGTCAAACTCCCTCTCCTTCTAAACCTGTGAGGGAGGAACACCCAACTGAGCAAGACAAGACTGATCAACAAGGTGCTGCAGACCAGTCTTCTCAGTTAAAGTCTTTAAAGAGGAAGAAGAGGATGGCTTCCAAACCAAAGTCAAAGAAGAAGAAGAAGCCTGAATCATCCACCTCTACACCTCAGGCTGAGTCAGATCAACCTGAGGAAGTGCATGAAGAGGAAGCCCAATCAACTCCAATTCAAGTGGCTCCTCTTGCAGCTGAGAGACCCATCTTATCCTGGACCTTCACAATTAATCCAGAGAGATGGCATGTGATCAGAGATCAAGGTGTTGAAAATGTCTACATATGGCAAGACTTATTCAACCTACCTCTACATGATCTCTTTAAGATGAGAAGATATTATGAGAGTCTGAGTGATCCTGACCATCTAATGAAGAAGGGCATGGTCATCATCATTATGAGGACTGTCAACAACTGAAGATCTTCAAATGTTTTGGTAGCATCAGCCTAGGGGGAGTTTGTAAGGATTCCTATAAGTCTGATGCAGCCAAAACATCCAAAGTCTCTCTGCATGCATGCACTGAAGAACATAAGTAGAAATGCTTCGGAAGTTTTACACCATGCACTAGAAATATTCTAAGTGTAAAATCTTCCAAAGCCAAGACCAACATCTTCCGAAGCCAAAGAGTGCAGACATATTTCTTCCGAAGACTTTTAGAGACATGTCTTTATCTGATGTACTTTACCATAAAAAGCTGGACCACCTTTCTGCTGCAACTCTGTAAAGTCACCAACTTACATGAGTTGGTGATAAGGTTCATGCTTTTGGTAACTGTACATTGAGGTCTTGAGTCTGTGCTTTATACTTTATGTACTTTTATCCTTTTTGTAATATATTAGGATGTGAGCTATGGCATGTCATAGTCACTAGTCAAAAGGCAAATCTACCTTATGACTCTACATTTGATTTTGCAGTTGTCTAGTCTTATGTATCCAGCTGGCCTTCAAAGTATGGCCGGCTGTAGGATGTAGTATATGTATCTCAAGTACTTGTAACTTTCCTTTATGCTTTGAAACATTTGTAATAGAACTTGAGAAGCAATATACAACATTCTTGCCAACCAATTACTTGTGTTGTTTGCTATCTTGTTCTGTCTCATTCTTACTTGTGCTCTTAGCATCTTTCACTAAAAATTAACCAGCTCCCTATTTGATTCGTTAAGTGTTCTATGTAACTCTCCTTATTGTGTTGTTGTTTTGTAAGTGCATACCTTTCAACGGTCCTGCAATATATAAGTATGTATATATATATATATATATATATATATATATATATACATATATATACATATATATACATATATATATATATATATATATATATATATATATATATACATATATATATATTGCAGGACCGTTGACGATGAGGATGTGTATAGACTACCGTGAGTTAAATAAGCTGATAGTGAAGAATCGATACCCACTACCGAGAATTGATGATCTCTTTGATCAGCTCCAGGGTGTCAGCCTGTTCTCAAGGATAGACCTTCGATCTGGTTACCATCAGTTAAAGGTGAAGGAGCAAGATATACCTAAAACAACTTTTCTTGGGTCATGTGATGAATCCCAAGGGGATTATGGTAGACCCGGCGAAGGTGAAAGTGGTGATGCAATGGAAGTCTTCAAAGACGCCATCCGAGATTCGTAGTTTCTTGTGTTTGGCGGGCTAGTATAGGATATTTATTCAAGACTTCTCTAAGATAGCTTATTCGTTGAGTAAGTTGACCCGTAAATATGTGAAGTTTGTATGGGGTCAAGTTCAAGAGGACACTTTTGAAGAGCTAAAGGCGAGGTTGACTCAGCTCATGTCTTGTCATTACCCGAAGGAAGCGAGGATTTGGTGGTCTATTCAGATGTTTCTTACTCGGGGTTGTGTTGCGAATTGATGCAGCAAGGAAGGGTTATAGCCTACGCATCCCGACAACTGAAGGTTCATGAAGTTAATTACCCAACTCACGACTTGGAGTTAGCAGATTTGGTCTTTGCATTGAAGATTTGGAGGCACTACCTATATGGGACGAAGTGCACCATCTTCACGGACCATAAGAGCTTGAAGTACTTCTTCGAGCAGAAGGATTTGAATATGAGGCAAAGAAGATGGTTAGAGCTCATAAAGGATTATGATTGCGAGATCCATTACCATCCAGGCAAAGCCAACGTAGTGGCAGATGCCCTTAGCCGAAAGGAGAGACCCGAGCCGATTCGGGTGAAGGCTTATCAGTTGATCATGACCTCTGATGTGATGATGCAGGTTAGGGAGTTTCAAGATGAGGCCCTGAAGGAAGATCGTCTTAAATCTGAAAAGATGAGAGGTCTAGTCGCGGAATTGGGTGAAAACACTCTCGGTGTTAGAACCCGATTCGGACGGATGTGGATTCCTCGTTACGGGGATCTACGTGGGAAGATTATGGATGAAGCTCATAAGACTCGATACTCTATTCATCCTGGTGCCATAAAGATGTATCAAGACATGAAGAAGGATTATTGGTGGCTGGGTATGAAACACGATGTGACGGAGTATGTGAGTAAGTGCCTTACTTGTTTACCAGTGAAGGCCGAGCATCAGAAGCCGTACGGGAAGATCCAACCATTGGATATACCGGAATGGAAGTGGGAGCATATCACCATGGACTTTATTACAAAGCTACCGCGTTCCACGCGAGGATACGATGCTATATGGGTGATAGTTGATCGTCTAACGAAGTGTGCTCACTTCCTACCGATCCGCGAGATGTATTTATCCGAGAGGTTGGCAGATCTGTTCATTAAAGAGATTGTAACTCGTCATGGTGTGCCGGTGTCTATTGTGTCTGATCGTGACACCCGGTTTACATCTAAGTTTTGGAAGAAATTCCATGATGCTATGGGGACGAGGTTACACATTAGCACGGCTTATCATCCTCAGACGGATGGTCAGTCGGAGAGGACGATTCAAACGCTTGAAGATATGCTCCGGGCATGCGTCATTGACTTTGGAGGAAGTTGGGATGGCCACCTACCGTTAGCTGAGTTCTCATATAACAATAGTTATCATGCCAGCATTGGTATGCCCCCTTATGAGATGTTATGGTAGGAGATGCAGAACGCCTGTGTGTTGGGGTGATATTGGTCAGAAAGAGTTGGGGAGTATTGAGGTAATTGAGGCTACGACTGAGAAGCTCAAAAAGATCAAAGCCTTTATGAAGGCAGCCAAGGATAGGCAGAAGTCGTATGCCGATAAGAGACGTAGACCGATTGAGTTCCAGGTGGGTGACAGAGTTATGTTGAAAGTCTCACCTTGGAAGGGTATCATTCAGTTCAGAAAGCGGGGCAAGTTGAGCCCAAGGTACATAGGGCCTTTCCGAATCATTGCTCGAGTAGGAGAGGTGGCCTATAGGTTGGAGTTGCCCAGTGAGTTAAGTGGAATTCATCCGACATTCCATGTATCTCATTTGCGAAAGTGTTTGGCTGACGAGGATATGGTTGTACCACTGGAAGATATTGAAGTTGATGAAAGACTCAATTATGTGGAGCAACCAGTGGCGATCATTGATCGTAAGGAGAAGAAGTTAAGGAATAAAGTGGTTCCCCTTGTGCGTGTACAATGGAAGCACAGGAAGGGATCCGAGTCGATGTGGGAGACTGAAGAGGAGATAAGGCAACATTACCCACAATTGTTTGAGGAATAACATGTTTCGGGGACGAAACCTAATTAAGGGGGGTGGAGTTGTAACACCCGGTTATTTCTTTTAAAAGATAAGAAAGAAAAGGGAAGAATAAAAGTCAAGGTAAAGAAAGAAAGGCTATAAAACCCAAGTTGAAGGGTTAAATGTCTCAAAAGGACAAAAAGTTTCAAAAGTTGGTGTAAAAGTGGGCATGGCCGCCCATGTTGTCTACACATTAATCTTCATTCGGATTTTTAGAGAGAGAAAGTAGAGCTTTTGGGTTTTTAGAGAGAAAATCAAGAAGAAGGCTGAATTCAAGGTAAGAATTCGTTGTTTTAAGTTGCTCTTGACCGGCATATGCCTCGGTTATATGCTTATGTGTGTTTGTATGTGTTCGTGTGTGTTTTTGGTGGGTTTCTAGGTGGTAGAACTCAAATTGCAAACGGGTTTTGAAGAAGTCATAACCAAAGGCTGCTAAGGTGAGTTCTAGAACCCCCTTTTTACTTGTTTTAAACTGATTTGGGGATGCAAATGCATGTATGGAACTTTTTATTAAAATAGGTATTGTACCCGTATGTTTATGTGTGTATGAATGCGGGTTGGTTATGATTTTGGGTGTTCTTGACTTTATGATGATGCCATGTTCATGTTATGATGCTTAGAATGTAAGATATAAGTTTAGAACATGTTAGTTTGATGAATGGGACAAATTATGATGGTTGGTTGTAAGTGTTGGCTGCCTATGCGCCTGAAATAGGCCCATGCGCCCAACGGTTTAAACTGCTAAGTGTCCCCATGCGCCCAAAGTTCATGCGCCCAAATAGTATCCATGCGCCTAGAATTAGGCTGAAATTGGGTAAGAGTCTAGACGCCAAGAAAGCCCATGCGCCTAGGCACTCATGCGCCTGCATAGTGCCCATGCGCCTAGACTTGCCCATAAAAGACTAAGTGTTGCCCATGCGCCCCAATAGTGCCCATGCGCTTAAAACTTTCCCATGCGCCTAAGTGTTCCCCATGCGCCTGAAAGGCCATGTGCCTGCATAGTGCTCATGCGCCTAAGACCTAGAATACTTTTTTGAATTTTGGGGAAAATGTAAAGTGTATGCTTTGACTTGGGAGGTTCCCGGGGGATATGTAAGTTGACTTTTTGAGGTCATAGATGAGGTGATAGATGTTGTATGATGTGACTTGAATGATGATGTGTGATTGATGCATATGCATGATGTATGATGATTATGTATGTTATGTACGATGTGTTTCCTTATGTTCCTTATTACGTATGATGATGTGACTTTACGTGGTGTGATTATGATAATGGACGTAAAGTATTATATTAACAAAGCGAAAGATTTAAGATAATGCAAGTGGAACATAATGAATGAACGAATGAAAAGCCTTGCAAGCAAATGTAAGGAGGTTCACAACTCATTGAGAGTTGTCAGCTCAACTGTGTGTCTACAGCGTAAGATTTTAGCTAACTCATAAGGGTTCATACACACAGTAAGAGTTCAATCTTGGTGACTGCTCCTATACATGCGATTTCCTAATTACTGTGTGTTATACAGCGTGCGATTTTGGCTAACCCATAAGAGTTCACACATAGAGGGAGTCAGTCCTAGTGACTACTCCATACGTGCGATATGGGGTCCCTGTCGCTTAACCCTAGATGAATTGCTTGGTGCTCTAGAGGGAGGTTAAGTACAGGACCTAGATAGAAGTGAAAGATAATAAATGTACGAAAAGTGTGATAAGTACGAAATGTGCGAAACGTGTGATATGTACAAAACGAACGATGATGAAGATAATAATTATTACCTTGATGTACGTATGATGTGTGATCACGTGCGATAGCAAAGAAAATGTTTTAACGAAAGAAAGGTAATATATCTTTATAAAACTAGAACTCATTCAGCAACACTAACTATTATGCATTTTCCAGTTGGCAGGTGATTGTTGCTGAGGATGGCACGGGGTGGCTACATAGCTCATTTTGGATGGCATCCATTTTATGTTACGATAACGTTTTTGCATTGTAATGCGAACGAACGATATTTTGTAATGAACGTTGTATTATTTTGCAAAAGTGTCTATTTAAATGAAATGGTTGTTAAAAATGTTTCCGTTGCAATAATTTTTGTGAGGTTAATGTAAATTATATGTTTTATGTGCGATGATTGACCAGCTGTGAGCGTCCCGGGAACGGGGCCTTACAAGTTGGTATCAGAGCCAAAGTTTAAGTGAAATGGGTAAATTTTCAAAAGAAACCTAAACTTAAACTGAAAATGGGACTAAGGGAAGGGATGCCAGTCCGAGTAGCTGCGTGCCATCAAGTATTTTTTTTTTTAATGATAACCGGCATTACGTGCGCATGTTATGTGGTTTATGTGCCTTTAGTAGATTTAGATACTGATGTAGTCAGGATAGGAAATGCTTGGGTTATGAAGAGTAAAGTAAGTGGCTAATCACAACTGGCCACTATAATTAGGGACTTACTATACTTGACATAAACTGAGCTATTACCTTGAATGACCGTGTTGGTCTTTGAATCTTATAGCGTGTTTAGAGGATGGCTGGAGGTAGATCGTCAAAGGTTTCACGCGGTGGAGGTTGTGGTGGACGTGATGTTGGACTACGGGCCACAAGAGGAAGACCCAGAGCTGAAGAGGTGGTTCATGAAGAACCTGAGACCCCTCATCCGGAGGCTGGGGATGAGAGTGCTAACTTAAGGGCCTCAGTAAAGGAGGCGGTAGTGGAGGAGGTGCACCAGGTCATGCAGATGATCCTACCGTCTGTGGTGACCGAGGTGATCAAGGCTGTCAGAGAAGGAGAAAGAAAGGAAAGAAACAGGCCTACGGGCGAAATGGGACAACCGGAGACTGAAACGGTTGTCTCCGATGAGGAGGAGGAGGAGGTTGTGCCAGAAACAACTCGAGGCTGTAACTACGGGGCATTTCAAAGATGCAAGCCCCCTACCTTTGATGGTAATGGCACTGCTGCTGCTGCTCACCGATGGGTGAGAGAGATGGAAGCAGTTCTCGACATCAGCGAGTGTCGGGAGGATCAGAAGGTGAAGTTTGCCACTCATTCATTTGTGGACTCGGCTCTGTGCTGGTGGGACAATATTGTCCAAGCCGAGGGTAGTCGGGCAATTGGAAGAATGAGGTGGCCGGAGTTGAAGAAATTGGTGATCGAGGAGTTTTGTCCACACCGAGAGATGGACAAGGTGGAAAGGGAGTTCCTGCAGCTGGAGGCGGGAACCATGACACATCAGCAATACACCACGAAGTTCAATGAAATGGCACGGCTAGTGCCGGATCAGGTGACACCTCTGTCACGGAAGATCAAGAGGTACATTCAAGGCTTGCCAGCAGACATCCGCAGGCACATGATCGCCGCCCGACCAAGCATGTTCAGGTCGGCGGTTGACCTGGCGGGGAGATTGTATGATGAGCGGGAAGTGGTGGTGGCTGAGGTGGGCAAGAAAGGTGGTGGTGACTGAAACGGGGATGGGAAACGGTTTGGACGTGGTGGAGCCGCTCCAAACAATAAGGTGGCGAAGATGGGTGACCGACGTGTGGTCGCAACCGGTGCGAGGATGAAAAGGTGTGGTAAGTGTGGTAAGGAGCATTTGGGAGAATGCAAATAGGGATCAAACATTTGCTTCAAGTGTGGGAAGCATGCTCATATGGCGAGAGATTGTGGAGCTGTAAGGTGTTATAATTGTGGGGAAAATGGCTATATGAGTAGGGATTGCAAGAAGCCAAGGGCAAAGAGTTCCGGAGCAGGGATGAAGACGACCGAGACTGAGGGGCAGAGGACGAGCGCCAGGGCATTCACGATGATGCAGGAGGAGGCTAGGACGGACCCTGATGTTGTGTCAGGTAGGTTTCTAGTAAATCAAACTCTTGCTTCTGTGTTATTTGATTCCGGTGCTAGTAAAAGTTTTATTTCTGCTGCTTTCTATGCTAAATTTCCTGTTAGTAGTAGGAGTATAGATAAGCCCTTCGATGTAGAAACTGCCATAGGTAAGTCTACCAGGATTTCTGAGGTGATAGAAGGTTGTGACGTAGAATTAGAAGGTCACAAGTTTCCTATTAGACCATTCGTGATGATCTTAGGCGGGTTCGATGTATTCCTAGGAATGGATTGGTTGGCGAACTACGAGGCGAACATTGTGTGCCGCAAAAAGATGATTCGGTTGACAGCACCTGACAGGAGTGTGGTGATGGTTTATGGTGATCGAGTCACTACGATTCCGAAAGTGATTTCGATGGCGGTGGCGGGAATGTGCATGAGGCATGGATGTAGTGCCTACTTGGCCTACGTGTAGGATGTGGATACGCCAACACCACAACTGTCCGATGTACCAGTTGTGTGTGACTTTCCGGACGTGTTTCCGGAGGACTTACCGGGAGTGCCACCGGACCGCGAGATTGAGTTTCAGATTGACCTGATACCTGGTGCTCAGCCTGTAGCTAAGGCACCGTATCGGTTGGCTCCGAGTGAGATGAAGGAATTAATGGAGCAACTGCAGGAATTGCTCGATAAAGGGTTCATTAGACCGAGTATCTCTCCTTGGGGTCCTCCGGTCTTATTCGTGAAGAAGAAGGACGGTAGTATGAGGATGTGTATAGACAACCGTGAGTTAAATAAGCTGATAGTGAAGAAACGGTACCCACTACCGAGAATTGATAATCTCTCTCCAGGGTGCCGGTTCTCAAGGATAGACCTTCGATCTGGTTACCATCAGTTAAACGTGAATGAGCAAGATATACCTAAAACAGCTTTTCGCACGCGTTATGGACACTATGAGTTCCTCGTTAGGTCCTTTGGTTTAACCAACGCGCCAGCTGCTTTTATGGACTTGATGAATCGAGTGTGTCGGCCGATGTTGGATAAATCAGTGATTGTGTTTATTAATGATATCCTGATTTATTCGAAGAGCGAGGAGGAGCATGCCGGTCACATTCGGGAAGTGATGGAGATGTTGAGGAAGGAGAAGTTGTATGCTAAATTCTCCAAATGCGCATTCTGGTTGCGTGAGGTTCTGTTCTTGGGTCATGTGGTGAATCGCGAGGGGATTATGGTAGACCCGGTGAAGGTGGAAGCGGTGGTGCAATGGAAGTCTCCGAAGACGCCATCCGAGATTTGTAGCTTCTTGGGTTTGGCGGGCTATTATAGGAGATTTCAAGACTTCTTTAAGATAGCTTCTCCGTTGACTAAGTTGACCCGTAAATATGTGAAGTTTGTATGGGGTCAAGTTCAAGAGGACGCTTTTGAAGAGCTAAAGGAGAGGTTGACTCAAGCTCCTGTCTTGTCATTACCCGAAGGAAGCGAGGATTTGGTGGTTTATTTAGATGTTTCTTACTCGGGGTTGGGTTGCGTACTGATGCAGCGAGGAAAGGTTATAGCCTACGCATCCCAACAACTGAAGGTTCATCAAGTTAATTACCCTACTCACGACTTGGAGTTAGCGGTTGTGGTCTTTGCATTGAAGATTTGGAGGCACTATCTATACGGGACGAAGTGCACCATCTTCACGAACCATAAGAGCTTGAAGTACTTCTTCGAGCAGAAGGATTTGAATATGAGGCAAAGAAGATGGTTAGAGCTCATAAAGGAATATTATTACGAGATCTATTACCATCCTGGCAAAGCCAACGTAGTGGCAGATGCCTTTAGCCGAAAGGAGAGACCCGAGCCGATTCGGGTGAAGGCTTTTTAGTTGATCATGACCTCTGATGTGATGACGCATGTTAAGGAGTTTCAAGATGAGGCCCTGAAGGAAGATCATCTTAACTCCGAAAGGATGAGAGGTCTAGTCGCGGAATTGGGTGAAATCACTCTCGGTGTTAGAACCCAATTCGGACGGATGTGAATTCCTCGTTACGGGGGTCTACGTGGGAAGATTATGGATGAAGCTCATAAGACTCGATACTCCATTCATCCTGGTGCCACAAAGATGTATCAAGACATGAAGAAGGATTATTGGGGACGAAACCTAATTAAGGGGGTGGACTTGTAACACCCGGTTATTTTTTTAAAAGATAAGAAAGAAAAGGGAAGAATAAAAGTGTAGGAAAAGAAAGAAAGGCTATAAAACCCAAGTTGAAGGCTTAAATGTGTCAAAAGGACAAAAAATTATAAAAGTTGGTGTAAAAGTGAGCATGGCCGCCCATGTTGTCTACACATCAATCTTCATTCGGATTTTTAGAAAGAGAAAGCAGAGCTTTCGGGTTTTTAGAGAGAAGAAGAAGGCTGAATTCAAGGTAAGAATTCGTTGTTTTAAGTTGCTCTTGACCGACCTATGCCTCGGTTATATGCTTATGTGTGTTTGTATGTGTTCGTGTCTGTTTTTGGTGGGTTTCTAGGTGGTAGAACTCAAATTGCAAACGGGTTTTGAAGAAGTTATAACTAAAGGCTGCTAAGGTGAGTTCTAGAACCCCCTTTTTACTTGTTTTAAACTGATTTGGGGCTGGAAATGCATGTATGGAACTTTTTATTGAAATGGGTATTGTACCCGCATGTTTATGTGTGTATGAATGTGGGTTGGTTATGATTTTGGGTGTTCTTGACTTTATGATGATGCCATGTTCATGTTATGATGCTTAGAATGTAAGATATAAGTTTAGAACATGTTAGTTTTATGATTGGGACAAATTATGATGGTTGGTTGTAAGTGTTGGCTTCCCATGTGCCTGAAATAGGCCCATGCACCCAACGGTTTAAACTACTAAGTTTCCCCATGTGCCCAAAGTTCATGCGCCCAAATAGTATCCATGCGCCTAGAATTAGGCTGAAATTGGCTAAGTGTCCAGACGCCTAGAAAGCCCATGCGCCTAGTCACTCGTGCGCCTGCATAGTGCCCATGCGCCTAGAATTGCCAAGAAATGACTAAGTGTTGCCCATGCGCCCCAATAGTGCCCATGCGCCTGAAACTTTCCCATGCGCCTAAGTGTTCCCCATGCGCCTGCATAGTGCTCATGCGCCTAAGACCTAGAATATTTTTCTGAATTTTGGGGAAAATGTAAAGTGTAGACATTGAATTGGGAGGTTCCCGGGGGATATGTAAGTTGACTTTTTGAGGTCATAGATGAGGTGATAGATGTTGTATGATGTGACTTGAATGATGATGTGTGATTGATGCTTATGCATGATGTATGATGATTATGTATGTTATGTACGATGTGTTTCCTTATGTTCCTTATTACGTATGATGATGCGACTTTACGTGGTGTGATTATGATAATGGACGTAAAGTATTATATTAACAAAGCGAAAGATTTAAGATAATGCAAGTGGAACATAATAAATGAACGAATGAAAAGCCTTGCAAGCAAATGTAAGAAGGTTCACAACTCATTGAGAGTTGTCAGCTCAACTGTGTGTCTACAACGTGCGATTTTGGCTAACTCATAAGGGTTCATACACATAGTAAGAGTTCAATCTTGGTGACTGCTCCTCTACATGTGATTTCCTAATTACTGTGTGTTATACAACGTGCGATTTTGGCTGACCCATAAGATTTCAAACACACAGGGGGAGTCAGTCCTAGTGACTACTCCATACGTGCGATATGGGTCCCTGTCGCTTAACCCTAGATGAATTGCTTGGTGCTCTAGAGGGGGGTTAAGTACAGGACCTAGATAGAAGTGAAAGATAATAAATGTACGAAAAGTGCGATAAGTACGAAATATGCGAAATGTGCGAAACGTGCGATATGTACGAAACGAACGATGATGAATATAATAATTATTACCTTGATGTACGTATGATGTGTGATCA
Source organism: Flaveria ramosissima (assembly GCA_025215565.1). Taxonomy (NCBI): domain Eukaryota; kingdom Viridiplantae; phylum Streptophyta; class Magnoliopsida; order Asterales; family Asteraceae; genus Flaveria; species Flaveria ramosissima. The sequence goes on along the minus strand of CM046037.1, from coordinate 45,760,228 downwards.
CGTGCGATAGCAAAGAAAATGTTTTAACGTAAGAAAGGTAATATATTTTTATAAAACCAGAACTCACTCAGCAACGCTGACTATTATGCATTTTCCAGTTGGCAGGTGATTGTTGCTGAGGATGGCACGGGGTGGCTACTTGGTTTATTTTGGATGGCATCCATTTTATGTTATGATAACGTTTTTGCATTGTAATGCGAACGAACAATATTTTGTAATGAATGTTGTATTATTTTGCAAAAGTGTATATTTAAATGAAATGGTTGTTAAAAATGTTTCCGCTGCAATAATTTTTGTGAGGTTAATGTAAATTATATGTTTTATGTGTGATGATTGAACAACTGTGAGCGTCTCGGGAACAGGGCCTTACATATATATATATATACATATATATATATATATATACATATATATATATATATAGATATATATATATATATATATATATATATATACATATATATATTATATATATATATATATATATATATATATATATATACACATATATATATACATATATTACATATATAGATATATATAATCTATATATATCCTATATAGATATATATATATATATATCTATATCCAATATATATACTATATATTCTCTATCTATCTCTCTAGATATCTCTCTCTCCTCTCTCTCTCTCCTCTCTCTATCTCTCTCTCTCTCTCTCTTCTCTCTGTCCCTCCTATCCCTCTCCCTCTCCCCTCTCTTCTCCTCTCTCTCTGTCTCCCCCTCTCTACATCCCTATCCATATCTATCTAATCTTATCTCTATAGCTCTCTATATCTCTCATCTACATATAGATCTATATATATATATATGTACATATCATATATACATATACATATATATATATATGGATACACCATATATACACATATACATATATAGATGTATATATAATATATATATATAAATATATATATATATATATATATATATATATATATATATATATATATATATATATATATACTAGTATGAGACCCGCGCGTTGCAGCGGACTCATGACTCGGTTTTCTATATAATTATTAAGCACGTAGCATCTATAATATTCGTTAAAGAATTCAAATCAAAGTTAGTGTAAATACCAATTTAAAGGTTTAATGCCACCTTAATTCATAAACAATCTTGAAAAAAGAGACAACATTAAAGATGCATACAGAAACAAAAAATATTAAAAACAAGGGTTAAAACCGATTTGGTGCATACAGCTAGTTTCAACTTCAAAAGTCATCACATGACACGTACAAATAGCGTAGTAGGACAAATGAAGCAAAATGCCAACATTTATTAGCAAAATCAACTTAACCTAAATCTGCACAGTGGAACATTTTAACATTTGTATTACAGAGATATTGAATAGAATGATAAAGAAACTGGCTAAAACAATAGAACATAAGTAGTCACAAGTCACAACCTCATGCTAATATTACTTATACATTATTACCATATAAATTGACGTTTGATATTTGTAAACACAAATTTAGCATCATCTTCCATTTCTCTTCCCTTCAAAAAAAATTCACACCACAAAAGCTCCTATCCTTCACATAACCTGAAAATGATGTTTTATATCAATACATAAAGTATAAGATTATTTAGAGTGTCTTTCTTATAAATCTAAATAATCTTTAAAAAGACCAGCTTATAAATAGTAAACAAAAAAAGGTAGAATCAAGTGCAGCTAACTAATAAAATATTTCTGTTAGTACGGAACAAAAATGGTGGAAATTAAAACTACACATTCCTTCTATTAGGTTCTCTAATACCAAAGTACGGGTAAAATATTCTCTGTGTAATACGTTTATCTTCTAGATAAACTTAATATGCTCAACTATTTAGAGATTAGCCAAAATTTCAGTTGCACACAATTAAAGTCAATTCATGTTAGTCAACGTTTTAAAAACAACAACTACTTTTATGATCAAAGTACATGTCTTATTCAGGATCTGACTACAACATCGTATATAGAAAAACATATGTTTGATCATGGACAAGCAAAAATTAGGATATATATCATGATAAGTTGTCAAACTTTTAATATGAGAAATAATACCTTTGTAACACCCGGATATTTCTTATTTTGAAGCCGGCGAAGAAAGAAAAGAAAATAAGGTCCAAAGTGGAGGGACCAAACTCGCTAACGAAAGAAAGTCGGGCGAGCGGAGTATATAAGGGAGAGGGCAGCCCTTACCCTCTCCCCCCCACACAAAATTCAGCCATATTAGAGAAGAGAAGAGAGAAAGGAGAAGAAAAAGAGAAAAGAGGTGTTTCGGGTGATTCGGGTGTCCAAATTCGTCGAGTAGCAAGCCAAATCGAAGCCCTTGACGTTGTGCTCGTTTGTGTGAGTTCTAGGACCCCACTTTTACTTGTTTTCAACCGATTTTGGGGCTGGAAAGCATTGAAAACCCGTTTTTGTGTATGTGTGTATGTTTGACCCATTTGGGTGTGATGTGTGTGATGTGTTTCGTGTATGTTTCCGGGCTTGTGTGTGCTTGTATGGGGTTATGGTATGCATTCCTAAGGTCCAGGAGGGTTAATTTAAGCTTAGAATGGGTTTGGATGAGCTTGGAGGCCGAAAATGGCAGATTGGGTTCGGGATGAACTCCATTCTGCATCAGCTAGGGCTAGGCGACCAAATGGAGGCCATACGGCCGAATGAGAGGCGATTGAGGGTCATTCGCACGACTGGGATTCATTCGCACGATTGAGGGTTCAATCGCACGACTAAGGCTTCAGTCGCACGACTGGAAGTCCAGTCGCATGGGGATCGCACGACTGAGGGTTCAGTCGCATAAGTGTTTAGTCGCATGAGTTCATTCGCATTAGTCCCATCCGCATAAGGTCCGTACGCACGACTGGATGTTCATTCGCATAGATGTTCATCCGCATGAGTCCAATCGCATGATGTTTAGTCGCATGGAGGCCATGCGCCTGAAGGGTGTCCATACGCACGAATAGAGCTGTTGCACCCGAAGGAAAGTGTAGTTAGACTTCTGGCTTTCGGGGAAAAGTGCAGGTGTAAGTTTGACATAAAGTTTCTTGTAAAAGCATGTAAGGTGACTGATATGGCCTTAGAGAGTATGTAGGGCATGATGATGAGGATGATGTTGCATGTTTATGCATATTATGTATGTATGATGTTGCCCTTTATGATGATGATGAATGTGTATGATATGTTCCTTATTATGATGTATGATTATCTTTTCTATGGCTTTACGTATTATGACGAATGAAATGAAGTATTATGTAACGTAAAGTGGAAAGAAATGACACGTCTTGCATGCATCGGATAACGGGTCCTTCTTTGTGATTGACCATTAATGTAGAACCTCTACCGCTTACCCTTAGTACTGTGGCATACGTTTAGCTGTTCGTTTATTGACTTCGCCCCAGTGGCTATTACTGATCAGTTATCCTTAGTACTGTGGCATACGTTTAGCTGTTCATTTATTGACTTCGGCCCAGTAGCTAAGACTGATCGGTTACCCCTACTACCGTGGCATACGTTTAGCTGTTCATTTATTGACTTCGACCCGGTAGCTGAGACTAATTGGGGTATAGCATATGGTATTGGTATGGATGATGTCCGAGGCGCAAGTAAAGTTAAATGGAACGAATGAACGAAAGAATGAATGAAGAAGATAATAATGATATTATCTATGCATACGTATGATGTGTGATCATGTTAAAGCAACGAATGGTTTTATATGAAAGTAAAGTATGTTTTATAATAAAATAGAACTCACTCAACAACGCTGACTTTTTATATGTTTTCCAGTTGGCAGGTAAAGTTTGCTGAGGATGGCACCGTGAAGCTACTCAGCTCTTTTTGGAATGACATTCTTTTGATTAATGTTTTTGCATTGTAATGCGAACAAGCTATTTTGTAACGAATGTTGTATTAACATGCAAAAGCATTATTATAGAAATGAAAGTGTATTTTAATGTTCTGCTGCAATGTTTTTATGAGACAAATTTAAATATATGTTTTATGTGCGATGAATGACCAACTGTAAGCGTCCCGGGAACGGGGCCTTACAAGTTGGTATCAGAGCCAAAGTTTAAGTGAAATGGGTAAATTTTCAAAATAAACCTTAACTTAAACTGAAAATGGGACGAATGGGGAATGGGATGCCAAACTGAGTAGCTGCGTGCCATCAGGTATTTTCTTAAAGTTAACCGGTTTTATGTGCGCATGGTATATGTTAGGTATTGTATGTAGGTTTAAATGCTGATGTAGTCAGGACAGGTAATACTTGGGGTATGAAGAGTAAAGTAAGTGGCTAATCACAACTGGCCACTGTAATTAGGGACTTACTATACTTGACATAAACTGAGTTGTTTCCTTGAATGACCGTGTTGGTGTTTGAATCTTTCAATGTGTTAGAGAATGGCTGGTGGTAGATCTTCTAGAGCTTCTAGGGGCGGAGGCCGTGGTGGCCCTGATGGAGAACCACGCCCTAAAAGAGGAAGGCCTAGAGCTGAGAAAGAGGTTCCTGCAGAACCTGAGACTCCTCATCCAGAAGCTGGGGATGAGAGTGCAAACTTGAGGGCCTCGGTAAAGGAGGCTGTTGTTGAAGAAGTACATCAGGTCATGCAGACAATCTTACCGTCTGTGGTGACCAAAGTCATCATAGCTGTAAAGGAGGGAGAAAGGAAGGAAAGAAATAGGGCCTCGGGGGAGCAACCGGAGCCTGAAACGATTTTCTCCGATAATGAGGAGGAAGAGGAAGGAGCCTGTGCGAGAAGTGGCACGAGGCTGTAACTACGGGGTGTTTATGAGATGCAATCCCCCTACTTTTGACGGTAATGGCAATGCTGCTGCTGCTGCTCACCGATGGGTGAGAGAAATGGAGGCTGTTCTCGACATCAGTGAGTGCCGGAAAGATCAAAAAGTAAAGTTTGCCACCCATTCATTTGTGGACTCGGCACACTATGCTGGTGGGACAACATTGTCCAAGCGGAGGGTAATCGGGCAATCGGGAGAATGAGGTGGCCCGAACTGAAAAAGATGGTAATTGAGAAGTTCTGTCCTCACAGGGAGATGGATAAGATTGAGAGGGAGTTCCTGCAGCTGGAGGCGGGATCCATGACACATACAATACACTACCAAGTTCAATGAGATGGCACGTTGGTGCCAGATCAGGTGACGCCTCTTTCTCGGAAGATCAAAGGTACATTCAGGGTTTACCGGTGGATGTTCGCCGGCATATGATCGCCGCCTGGCAAGTACGTTTAGGTCGGCGGTCGATTGGCCGGAAGACTTTATGATGAGAGGGGAGTGGTGGTGGTTGAAGCAAATAGGAAGGGTGGTGGTGACCGAAACTGGAACGGGAAGAGGGTTGGTCGGGGTGATGCCTCGACGGGTAACAAAAGGGCACGGGTGGATGACCGCCACGTGGCCACACCGGAGCGGGGTCAAGGAGGTGTGGTAAGTGTGGAAGGGAGCATGCAGGAGAATGCAGGCTGGGTTTGAATGTGTGCTTCAAGTGTGGATGACAGGGCATATGGCAAAGGATTGCCTGTCGGGCAAATGTTTTAACTGTGGGGAAGGTCCTATATGAGCAGGGATTGTAAGAAGCCGAGGGCTGAGAGTTCAGGGGCGAAGAGGACGGGAGGTGATGGACCGAGGGCGAGCGCCAGGGCATTAACCATGACATAGGAGGAGGCTAGGACGGACCCTGACGTTGTGTCCGGTACATTTCTAGTGAACCAAACTTTAGCTTCTGTGTTATTTGATTCTGGTGCTAGTAAAGAGTTTTATTTCTGCTGCTTTCTGTGCTAAGCTGCCTGTTAGTAGTAGACATGTTGATGCGCCCTTTGATGTAGAAACTGCCATAGGTAAGTCTGAGATGATAGAGAACTGTGATGTGGAACTCGAGGGTTATAAGTTTCCTGTTAGACCGTTCGTGATGGCCTTAGGTGGTTTTGATTGGTTCTTGGATGGATTGGCTAGCGGACTTCGAGGCGAACATTGTGTGTCGCAAGAAGATGATTCGGTTGTCGGCACCTGACGGTAGTACAGTGACGGTTTATGGTGATCGGGTTACTATGATTCCAAAAGTGATCTCGATGACAGTGGCGGGAAAGTGTATGAGGCGTGGTTGTAGTGCCTACTTGGCCTATGTAAAGGATGTGGATACGCCAATACCACAACTAGCATGTGGATACGCCAACACCACAACTAGCCGATGTACCGGTTGTGTGGACTTTCCAGATGTGTTCCCGGAAGACTTATCAGGAGTGCCACCTGACAGAGAGATTGAATTTCAGATTGATCTGATACCGGGTGCCCAACCTGTCACCAAAGCACCGTATCGGTTGGCTCCAACCGAGATGAAAGAATTGATGGAGCAGTTGCAAGAGCTGCTTGATAAGGGGTTCATTAGACCGAGTATCTCTCCTTGGGGTGCTCCGGTCCTGTTTGTAAAGAAGAAGGATGGTAGTATGAGGATGTGCATCGACTACCGCGAGCTGAACAGTTGACAGTGAAGAACCGATACATCTTTACCGAGATAGATGATTTGTTCGATCACTTCAGGGTGCCAGTTGGTTTTCGAGAATAGATCTCCGGTCTGGTTATCATCAGTTGAAAGTGAAGGAGCAAGATATCCTAAAACAGCTTTCCGTACGCGATATGGTCACTACGAGTTTCTTGTCATGTCCTTTGGCTTGACCAACGCGCCAGCTGCTTTTATGGATTTGATGAACCGTGTGTGTCGGCCTATGTTGGATAAATCAGTGATTGTGTTTATGATGATATCCTGATTTACTCGAGGAGCAAGCAGAGCATGCCGGACACATTCAGGAGGTTCTAGAGACGTTGAGGAGGGAGAAGTTGTATGCAAAATTCTCCAAGTGCGCGTTCTGGTTGCGCGAAGTTCAGTTCTTGGGTCACGTGGTGAATTCTGATGGGATTATGGTGGACCCGGCAAAATGGAGGCGGTTATGAAATGGAAGTCACCAAAGACGCCATCCGAGATTCGTAGTTTCTTGGGTTTAGCGGGTTATTATAGAAGATTTATCCAAGACTTCTCCAAGATTGCTTCTCCACTAACTAAGTTGACCCGCAAAGAGGTGAAGTTCGCATGGGTCAAGCTCAAGAGAAGGCGTTTGAAGAATTGAAGGCGAGATTGACCCAAGCTCCTGTTCTGTCTTTACCCGATGGAAGTGAAGATCTGGTGGTTTATTCCGATGCTTCTTACTCGGGGTTGGGGTGTGTGTTAATGCAGAGAGGAAAGGTTTATAGCCTATGCATCCCGACAGTTGAAGATTCATGAGGTCAATTATCCTACTCATGACTTGGAGCTGGCAGCCGTGGTCTTTGCATTAAAAATTGGAGGCACTATCTTTACGGAACGAAGTGCACCATATTCACCGACCACAAGAGTCTGAAGTACTTCTTGTGAGCAGAAGGATCTGAAAATGAGCAGAGACGGTGGTTGGAACTGATAAAGGATTATGATTGTGAAATCCACTACCATCCGGCAAGGCCAACGTGGTGGTTGATGCCCTTAGCCGGAAAGAGAGGCGCGAGCCGATTCAAGTGAAAGCCTATCAGTTGATCATGACCTCCGATGTGATGAAGCAGGTTAAAGAGTTTCAAGATGAGGCATTGAAAGAAGATCATCTTAACTCTGAAAGAATGAGAGGTCTGGTTGGGGAATTGGGTGAAAACACGCTCGGTGTTAGAACCCGATTCGATCGTGTGTGGATTCCTCGTTTTGGGGATCTACGGGGGAAGATAATGGATGAAGCTCACAAGACTCGGTACTCCATTCATCCTGGTGCCACAAAGATGTACCATGATATGAAGAAAGATTATTGGTGGCTGGGTATGAAGCGCGATGTGGTGGAGTATGTGAGTAAGTGCCTTACTTGCTTACAGGTGAAGGCCGAGCATCAAAAGCCGTATGGGAAGATACAACCTTTGGATATACCGGAATGGAAGTGGGAGCACATCACCATGGATTTCATTACGAAGCTGCCGCGTACCCCGAAAGGGTACGATGCCATATGGGTGATAGTTGATCGTTTGACGAAGAGTGCTCACTTCCTACCGATCCGCCAGACATATTCATCTGAGAGGTGGCTGAACTGTTCATCAAGGAAATTGTAACTCGTCATGGTGTGCCGGTGTCTATTGTGTCGGAATGCGACACTCGGTTTACATCTAAATTATGAAAGAAATTCCACGACGCTATGGGGACGAGGTTACATATCAGCACGTCTTATCATCCCCAGACTGATGGTCAGTCAGAAAGGTCCATTCAGACGCTGGAAGACATGCTCTGGGCATGTGTGATTGATTTTGGTGGGAGTTGGGATGACCACCTACCGTTAGCCGAATTCTCATACAACAACAGCTATCATGCCAGCATTGGTATGCCTCCATATGAGATGTTATACGGTAGGAGATGCAGAACACCCGTTTGTTGGGGTGATATTGTCAGAAGGAATTGGGGAGCGTCGAGGTAATCGAAGCTATGACTGAGAAGCTTGAGAAGATAAAGCCTTCATGAAGGCAGCCAAAGACAGACAGAAGTCGTATGCTGATAAACGACGCAGGCCGATTGAGTTCCAGGTGGGTGATCGGTTATGTTGAAGGTCTCACCATGGAAGGGTATTATGTCAGGATCAGCGATCACAAGTTTGAAGTATTAGAGTGTAATGCAGCGGAATGAAAAGAAGAATTAGTCAAATTATAGCAAGAGTTTGTTACTTGTAAACAAATGCGAGAGAATATTTTTCTGTGATAAGGAATGTTTCAATAATGCCCAATATTATTGCTAAATCATTCACGTTTACAATAAGGTTGACACTCCTTATATAGAGTGCAATCACTGCTGTAATCACGGGATGGTGACACTAGCAGATCTAGTACAAAAATAACTAACACTTAACAAACTACTGAAATGTTCACAACTACTGAGAACATGTCAGAGTGCTAAGTATAAAACATAAAACAACTGAAAAGAAACTACTGATACTACAACGACTGAAGAACAAACTCTTTAGTCGTTTTACAAAACTACTGAAAAGAGAAAACATAAAACTACTGAAAGTAAACCGTCACAACTACTGAAGAAGTTCTCTTCAGCTGTTGTGACAACGTCTGATACTTTGTCTTCAGCACTTGTCTTCAGACTTTGTCTTCAGCACTTGTCTTCAGACTCTGTCTTCAGCACTTGTCTTCAGACTTGTCTTCAGCACTTGTCTTCAGACTTTGTCTTCAGCACTTGTCTTCAGACTTTGTCTTCAGCACTTGTCTTCAGACTTTGTCTTCAGCACTTGTGTCTTCAGACTTTGTAATCAGTTGTTGTCTTCAGCTGTTGTGGACTTCAGTAGTTGTTGTGACGTCTGTGGGACTTAAAGGTTTTTCTGATCCGGCTCATTGGTTCTTTTGGTCCAACAAACTCCCCCTGAACCAATGCAGCCAAAACCTTTAACTTTATTGAGGTCCCACTTATTGTTGGCAAAATGGTTGGTCTTTTTCCTTCTTGATCAGTTGAGAAGATGACCCATATAAGCACCGGCCTGGAAGTAAGTCTCTGATGATTTGGTTGGCAAAGTATGGATGGGAGCTCTGTATTGGGGAATTGGACACTGAGCTGTTCCCCCATCCATGAAACTCACTTCCCATGTATAAGCCTGTAGGATTCTCTGGTGTATGCTCTGAGAAACATGATTTGTTCTTCCATAGTAAGATTCTCTGGTTCACCATCGAACAATCCTTCACGCCCATACAGCTCTGAGATGTATTTGGCCTGTTTGCCATTTTTGAGCTCAACTGTTGTGATCTGTCTGTAGGCAAACTCATCTGGGTGATTACCTTCAAGTAACAGACTGAGCTCATTTTGTTTGAAGTTCTCAAGCTTCTTGTAGACTAACCCCTTCTTGATTACTCTGTTTTCTAACATCTTTTGGGGAGGCTGTTTAGTCTCATAAGCCTTCTTGAAGTCTTCTACAATTTCCCAGGGTGATACTACAAGGACCACTGTGATCTCTTCATCTACGATCCTTTTTATCTGGCCCTTGTATCTTGCAGGAATGTCCTTCTTCACAATTCTGTGAGCCACCCTAGGATCAGGCCATATCCTCACCTTTTCCTTTTGATATTGAAATGTGTTGGCAAGGGTGTACAGTCTCAGAGCTTCTTTCTTCATACTTATTATTGATGAAGAAGCAGCATAAGTTTTGTCTATGCTCTTCAGCATCTCCTCATCATGAAGCCTTTGCTGCTGCTCTTCTTCTATCTTTACTCTCACAGTCTCCATCTGTGAGGTGGGAGTGATGGGCATAGATTTGGCTTTAGGCAAAGTTAGGACTGCAGAAAGAGGCAACCTATCTTCTTCCTCATCATCCTCTTCATCTTCTTCTTCTAGCCTCAACATCCTTCTCTTCTTCTTCTTGGATGCATCATCGGCTGTTGGTTTTGAGGGTAAAGGAGTTGGTTTAATGGGTTGTGGTAGTGGTGATTTTGAAGTGGTAGGTTTTGCAGGTTGTTCTAGCATTCTTGTAATGAGTGAGGCTTTGGAGTATTTTGCTAGTTCGTTTCTGTTTCCAGCACCTGCTTCATTTAGTGCTTCAATCACTAATCCCTTTGTGTATGCTTCAGACGTACAGATCTTGGTGGTTATTGCCAAGATACTGTCCCTGGTCCATGACTTAATCTCTATCAATGATCTTCCAAGATACTTTGCAATGAATCTGATCATGATCTCCAGTCTTTCTCTTTCTAACACATCATAACTTGCCCATCTTGAGTTAATTTCTTCAACTTCAAGTCTTCTAATCTCTGAGTCAAGCTGTGCAGTATCGAACCCTTGTCTATATAGTTGATCAATAATGGAGTCCATAGATTTACTATGTGTAGCATCCGCCATTTTGACCATCTCATCAAGTTGGAGTTCTTTTTCTTTTCTTTCAATCTTCCTCTTCTTATATGTGATGTGAAAGTCTTTGTGACTTTCACTCACTTGATCAGTGTCAGCTCCTTCACATACTCTTCTTCCTTCTCAGTCTCTTTCACAACCTCTTCTTCCTCCTGTTCTCTTCTTTCAATATGCTCTTTCCTTTGTCTTTCACTAACTGACTCTCCCCCTTTTTGGTTGCATTGGTTGCAAGGGTTTGAGTAGTAGAAAGCCTTGTGCTCACAATCTCCTCCACCAGTGGCTGTATGATTGAGGGAAGTCTGTCATCCAAGGTTTTGATCACAATGTCTGTGATCATTGGGGTGATGAGAGGTAGGGATTTGTGGAAGATAGCAGCTGTTTGCTCAGAGGGGTTCTGTCCCTGAGAAGCAGTGCCAGAGGTAGAGGCTGGTGGATTGAATGTTTTTAGTGGCTGAGTGTTTAGGAGACCTTCAGGTGAAGGTGCCATCTGTGGGTGTATGGTGGTATCAGATGGACTTGCTTCTTGAGAGAATTGGTCAAGTAGTCTTTGTAGTCTACTGACTTCTTCCTCAAGAATTGTGTTCTGGGCTAGAACATCATAAAAGAAGCCCAGGTCATCATCAGCAGATGCTGAATCACCTGACCTCCTGCTAGTAGCAAGATGTACATGCCCTGGGTGTAGACCAGATGTAGCATGTGCCCCTTTTTCTTGGAACTGGGGACTTCCAGCCTCAGGACGATGTCCTTCATCAGCTGTTGCCTCTGATGAGGTCTTAGCCATGTTACCAGCCTCAGTCTGATCATGTGCTGATGCAGAAGAGGTGGCAGCCTCACCAGATATTCTGATCTCCGTATCTACACTAGGAGACTGAACATTTAAACCCCTGTGCTGTGGGTTGTCAGAAGCATGTTGATCCTCTTCCTCAATATCTGTGGTTTTCCCTTTAGGTGGTTGTTGGGGAGGAGGAGAGGCATGCAGCTGAGTCAGCACATTTGCAATTATAAGTGTTGGACTTTGGGGGGCATTTTCATGAGGAGATAGGGTATTATGCACCTGGGGAGAATGGTGTGTTTCAATGGCAATCTCCTCAAATGAGGAAGATTCCAGATTTGTGGGTACCCCTTCTTTGGTTGCTTCAGGTTCCTTTTGAGAGGAATCCTGAGCGGCTGTGGCTGGGTGAGTCTCTGATACTACTGGGGGGTTTACACCAGTAAGTATATCCTGTCTTGGTGGTACAGGAGCATCTTCAGGGGACTCATCTTCCTGAATAGCTGTTTTGGTTCGTTTTGTTTTTGGTTTGGTGGGGACTTTGGATTTTGTGGTGGTGGCTGTGGGTTCCAGCTGCGTGGGTTTGCGCAGCTTGGCAGCCATTTTGAGTGATTGGTCAGAGTTGTGCCGGGAGTATACTTCAGGCAATACAGCCATAGCAGGGACTCCCAGGCCAACAAGTCCCTCAGCTTGAAGCTGGTTTTCAATTATGGCCATTATGAACCGAGGATATAATATCCAACGGTTAGAAAGTTGTTTTTGGGCCATATCCTTGAGCTCTAAGAATAGTATTTCAGAAAAATTTAAAGGTTGTTGCTCAAGGATAGAGTACAATACCTGTTGCCACCTTGTGGACATTTGATCCCATGATGAAGTCTTGGGGGCCAGGCAGACATTGACCATATGAAAGATAAGCCGTTCAGCATCCTGGAAATGTTTCTTCAATATGGTAGAGGCACTCAGGTTGCCTTCGTATCCATGGTGGGCAAATGATAGATCAGTGGTGCCCTTTGGATAGCTAGTCGGGAAAGTGGCATCATCCAGATTGAGGGTTTGGCGAAGAATCTCTGGATTGATGACCACCTTTTGGCTATGGACAAACGAATGAAGCGACTCTGTGTCATTCTCCTCAGAACAAGAGTGATGTTTGTCCAGAATTGGCTAAGGGATTCGGCATATATGGTGGGGTTTATCAGAAAGGCTGTTTGGTAAGGTGACTGGACCATTAAATCAATGGCGTTGTGAAACTTGGTCCAGTATGGTGATTTGGTAAGGTGAGCGACACAGTTGTGTCGTGGTTTTAGTTGCATGGTCGCCATGGATGAAGAGAGGGTACAGAGTTTTTGAACGTTAGGTTTGAGAGGAAAGGTGAGAAAAACTCTGGTGAGATAAGGTATTTATAGGGTAGGGTTATGAACCGACTGAAGGTTTTGGTGTTAGTCATCATTTGGTGAAACTAGTGATGACGTGGCATTAACTTTCAGAGGTTTGAAATGACTGACCGTATTGGTGTGATCATCAGTTGTTATAAAACAACTGAAGACTTGGGTTTAACCGTCAGACATTGAAACAGCTGAAGTCTTTGATTTAGTCTTCAGTAGTTATAAAACTACTGAGGACAATTCCGACTTCAGGTGGTGAAACAACTGAGGACATGGTGTTTGTCATCAGTAGTTATGAAACTACTGAAGACAGTGGTTTTGTCATCAGTTGTTGTAAACAGCTGAAGACTTAGTGGTAGTCTTCAGTAGTTGTAAACTACTGAAGACATAGCTGTGGCTTCAGTTGTTTAGAAACAGCAGTTGTAGAAACAACTGAAGAGAAATTACTCATCAGCTGTTGTCGTCAATTCATAGCTTTTCAGCTGTTTCAGTCTGACCTCCACATTTAAATCCGAGTTTGATGTTTCATTGGTCATCAGTACTTATCTGCATTTCTGACATCAGCAGTTGTAGTTACATCAGCTGTTGTGATTTCATCAGCTGTTATAACTACATCAGCTGTTTTAACAAATGAAGTACTTATATATGACATGGTTACCAATGATCATCAGTATTTATTACTGAGATTATCGGTAGTTGTCACTTATTCTAGCTGCAGCATACCAAGCCTTAACACCAGGTTGTGGAAAGTTGAACTATCCAAAGGCTTAGTAAAAATGTCTGCAAGCTCATCAGCACTAGGAACAAATTTTGGATCAATCAGACCTTTTTCAAAACAATCTCTAATAAAATGGTGTCTGATTTCAATATGCTTAGTCCTAGAGTGCTGGACAGGATTCTTGACAATACAAAGAGCTGAAGAGCTGTCCATTAACAATGGAGTCTTAGTCTCAGTTATGCCATAATCCAATAATTGGTTTTGAAGCCATAATACCTGAGATGTACAACTTGCAGCAGCAATGTACTCGGCTTCAGCAGTTGATGTAGCAACTGAGGTTTGTTTCTTACTCTGCCAAGAAATCAAACAGTTGCCTAGGAATTGGCATCCACCAGAAGTTGATTTCCTGGTCAACTTACACCCTGCATAATCACTGTCAGAAAAAGCAACTAGTTTACCAGAATGTCTAGTAGAATACCATAAACCTAGAGATGGAGTGCCTTGCAAATATCTAAAGATCCTCTTGACTGCAATCAAATGAGACTCCTTAGGTGCAGCCTGAAATCTAGCACAAACACATGTAGCAAACATAATATCTGGTCTAGAAGCTGTTAAGTACATCAAGGACCCAATCATACATCTGTAAAGTGTTTCATCAACCACTTTACCTTTCTGATCTGTATCCAGTTGTGTGGTGTTGCACATGGGAGTAGAACAAGGTTTACAATTTTGTAAATCAATTTTTCCAAAAGATTTTTTGTATATTTGGACTGATGAATGAAAATTCCATCAGCCTTTTGTTTGATTTGCAAACCCAGAAAGAATTGTAATTCCCCCATTGCACTCATTTCAAACTTTTGTTGCATCAGCTTTGTAAAGCCATCACACAACTGTGGATCAGAAGATGCAAAAATAATATCATCTACATAAATTTGAACAAGTAAATTATGCTGCCCTGCTTTCTTAATGAATAAAGTTTTATCTATGGTGCCTCTAGTAAAATTATTTTCAAGAAGAAAGTTTGATAATGTCTCATACCAGGCTCTAGGAGCTTGTTTCAACCCATAAAGAGCCTTATCAAGCTTATACACCCAATTAGGATGTTTGTTGTCCTCAAAACCTGGTGGTTGACATACATAAACCTCTTCTTTAATTTTCCCATACAGAAAAGCACTTTTGACATCCATTTGAAAAACTTTAAGATTTTGATAAGCAGCATAAGCTAAAAACAATCGAATTGCTTCCAGTCTGGCTACAGGAGCAAAGGTTTCATCATAATCAATACCTTCTTCTTGTGCAAACCCCTGAACAACCAGTCTGGCCTTGTTCTTAACAATAAGCCCATTTTCATCAGTCTTATTCCTAAACACCCATTTAGTGCCTATTGCACACTTACCTGGAGGTAGAGGAACCAGTTCCCACACTTGTTGTTTCTTGAACTGAAGAAGCTCAAGCTGCATGGCATCAACCCATCCATTGTCCTTTAAAGCAATGTGATAATTCTTTGGCTCTTGCTGACTAATGAAGAGAGCATAGAAGCAGAAATTTGACAATTGACTTCTTGTTGATACTCCAGCAGTGATATCACCAATGATTTGAGACATAGGGTGATTCTTTAGATCTTGGTACACAATGAGATCAGTGCAAGTGTTTGTAGCAGGCTCAGCAGCAACAGATGGTGATGGTGAAGTATTTCCTTGAAACCAATCAGTAGATGGTAGTTCAAAGGAAGTTGAAGTTGTAGAAATCTCATCAGCATTTGTTGTGGATTGAGCTGCTGGAGCTACAGGAACATCAGGTCTAGCTGAATCAGGCAGTTGATCAGTAAAGCTGAAGAGGTGAGTACTACTATCATCATCATCAGCACCAGCAGTACCACCAGGTGGAGAACTGTTGACAGGAGCAACAGCAGGAGTTTGATGAGGAGCATATTGTAGTATGTCCAAATCAAATATCTCCACAGGGTTTTGTGGAATCTTGTCCTTTGGAGATTCATTAAACTTAACATGTAGAGTTCTTCAACCATCTTTGTTCTACAGTTGAAGACTCTGTATGCTTTGCAAGTTGATGAATAACCAACAAAATATCCTGCATCCACCTTAGAATCAAATTTTTGGAGTTGATCCCTTGTGTTGAGAATGAAACAAGGACATCCAAAAGCTCTAAAGAATGAAATTAGAGGGGCCAAATGATGAAGAACTTCATATGGAGTTTTCATCAACCTCTTATTCACTAGAGCTCTATTTTGTATATAGCAAGCTGTATTGATAGCTTCAGCCCAAAAAGTCATTGGCAATCCAGAATCAGCCAACATGGACCTTGCAGCTTCAATAAGGGTCCTGTTCTTTCTCTCCACTACTCCATTTTGTTCAGGAGTTCTTGGAATGCTGAAATGCCTCTTGATTCCCTTTGAGAGGTAGAACTCATCAAGTGTATTGTTTCTAAATTCTGTTCCATTATCACTTCTAATACACTTGACTGAGAAGGAATACTGCTTCTCAACATACAACACAAAGTTGATAATCTTCTGAGGTGCTTCATCCTTTGAATGCAAGAAGAAAGTCCATACAAATCTGGAGTAATCATCCACAATTACTAGACAGTATTTCTTCTTAGCCATACTCATTACTCTCACAGGACCAAAAAGATCCATGTGAAGAAGCTGTAAGCAGGCTGTGGACTTAGGTTCTTCTATGGAGGGAAATGAAACTTTGTGCTGTTTTCCTTTTAGACAAGCAGTGCAGTCATCTTCACATTTAAACTCCTTCATAGGCAATCCCCTTACTAAACCATGGTTGATCAGCTGATTTATGTTTTTGAGATTAACATGACCCAGCCTTCTATGCCATAGTATAGATTCTTGAGGGGAAGCCTTGGAAAATAGGCAAGGATGGCCTTTGAGATCTATTTTCTTAGAAAGATCTAAGGCATACACTCTTCCTGTCCTGTTGGCCTTAAGGAGAGTGTGTTTATCCAACACCTTGTCAATCAAACTCAGAACTTTGGATGACAGAATCCGGCAGTTCTGACTTGTGAAAAGAGCAACATGGCCTTTGTCACACATTTGACTGACACTCAAGAGGTTGTACTTGAGATTTTCCACATGGTTAACATCATCAAACTTTATTTCCCCATTGGAAACAAAGCCTTTGCCGATGATGTAACCCTTTGCATCATTGCCAAAAGATACAAATCCCTTCCTTCCTTGAGAGTAGTCATTAAGAAGTGATCTGTTTCCTGTCATATGCATGGATCCTCCACTGTCTACATACCAGATGCCTCTGTGGCATGTTGAAGAACCCTGCAGAACAAAGCAAATTAGTTAGATTTTGAGACCCAAACCTTTTTGGTTTTGGGCCTATTCACATCAACAGATGGTGGACTAACAAGTTTGCTGGAAATAACAGCTTGAGAGGAAGAGAATGGTGGAGAGGAAGAATCCTTTGGCTTGGACCTCCTTTTCTGTGGATTCAACATAGGAACATCTAATTGGTTGACTCTTCCCAATAGATGTTGAACCATCATAACCAGTTGTGTCTGATTTTGTGATAAAGCTTTCAGCTCTTCAGACACATTAGCACTGGAGTTTGATAAGTTCTTATGTTGCACCTTCTTCTTTTGAGCAACCTCAGCTGTTACCTGTTTAACCCCTTCCTTTTTGGATTTCTTTTTGGACTTAAGGATTACAGGATTTGATGTTGCTGGTACAAATGTGGCTTTAAACTCATTTTTCATTTTAACCATTTTCTCTTTAATTTCATCTTTATGTTTGAGTTTGGATCCTCTTTTGTACCAACAATCATCAGTGAGATGATTAAACAAACCACATACTTCACATGGTTTCTTTTTCATCTTATGTTGATCATCAACTAAAGAGGATGAAACTACTGAAGACTTGCTCTTCAGTACATTGGAAGCACTATTTGCTTTCTTGACTTCCTCTTTAGTAGTCTTCAAACTCTTTCTACTGACAGTTTTCTTCTTTTCAGTGCTGTCAGTAGTTGGAGCTTGAACTTCAGGAGTTAAATCTTGCTCTCCAGTCCTTTCAGGACTTTCAGAAATAACTCCTGAGTTGACCAACTCTTTGATCATGTGAGTGTCAGCAATTGAACCATCAACATTAGCTGATAGGTTCTGAGAGGGCTTAGTGCTGACTTCAACTTTTGATGATGCTTTATCAAAAAGTGAATCACATGATGAGGTAGATTGGTTATTGCTTTCTCCATCAGATTTCACCTCTACTCTTGGAGCAAAATCTGTAGGAGGAGCAGTGTGATTATAACCAATGCCAAACTTCACATTGGAAGCTGATTGCTTACTAAGAAGCATCTCAAAACCTTTGCATGATTGTACCCATCGATCACACTCTACTTGGGTGACTGCAAGGGTTTCTTTAAGACTTTTCTGGTCTTCCAGAATAACCTCTAGCTTAGCCTTTTCATCATTTAATTGGCATTTGAGCTTATAAATCTCATCATTTTTACTATTAAGAGCTGACTCATACTCAGCTTGTCTTTTGGAAATTGTTTTCTCAAACTCAAGTTTTTCATTTATTAATGCTACATTTGCTTCTCTAATAGAGACAAAGGCAGCAATACAAGATTCAGAACATAACTTGGCTTTAGCCTCTGAAGATACCTGAGTTACCTGTGAAGATGATGCAGTTGAGCAGGAACCCTCAGTTGATTCCAGAGCCATAAGTGCCAGATTCCCAAAAGGACTATCACCACCATGTTGATCAGCACTTGTGAACAGTTGTTCATGACCAGACATGTCATCTGGCAAGCTGCTCCAATCAACAACTTCTGGAGTGAAGAAGCTATGTTGTTGAGGTTGAGGGGGTTGATGAGATGGTTGAGGTTCTGGGAGTGCATGAGGTTGTGGTACCATAGGAGCTTGAACTTGACTGGTTTGTGGCATGTAATAACACGGGTAAGGGTAAGGCATTTGACCCTGAGGAACAAAATATGCAGAAGATTGTAGTTGAGACTGATGACTAGAATTGACAGGATGTTGTCCTTTGTTTTGTTGACTATTGCTAGGAAAAGTCACAAAAGGTGCAGAGGAATTAGATCCAGATAATCTACATTCTCTAGCAAAGTGTCCAAGCCTTTGGCATCTGTGACACCTCAACTTACTCTTGTCAAAACCAACTTTGGTTTTGCCAGAGAGTCCTGGGAACTTTCTTCCAGTTCTTTTGTAGAACTTCTGAGATCTGATATTTATCAAGGCCATTTGGCTCAAAATATCCATCTCTTCTAAGTCATCATCAGCAATCCCCTTGAGATCATCCATGATGAAGCATAGATTGTCATTATTACACCCAGAAAATTGACTATCAACACTCACAAATGCTGAATCAGAAATGTTTGAAGAGAAATCAATATGCTCATCATACTGGCATTCAGATGAAGCATATTCTGACTCATGACTAACCAGAGCAGTGTTGCCTGGTACAAAGTCCTCAGTGAGCTTACCAGATGAAGACAGTTTTCTCTTTTGTTCTATCTCTCTCTCAAATGTGAGCAATTTCCCATGAAGTTGGGTGAGAGATAGTTTGTCCAAATTTGCACTGGAGCGTAGGACAATGGTATATGTATCCCATCTCTCAGGCAGTGATCTGAGAAATCTGTTATTCATCTGAATATTAGTATACTCATGTTTGACCATTTTCAATTCAGAGATCAAACAAGAGAACCGCTCAAACTGTTGAGTCAGTGTCTCACCCTTCCTATGAGAGAATGTCTCATATTGTTGGGCAAGGATCTCTCTATTATTTGCCAAGACCTCATCTGTTCCTCCAAATTGTTCTTTCAAGGCATTCCAGAGGTCATGGCCAGATTCATAATGCATTAGCCCAGAATAAATTTCATTGGGTAGTGCCATGGCCAGAATTCCATGAGCTTTTGCATCTATCTCAAACAATTTCTTATCCTCATCTGAGTATTGATCCTTCCTCTTTGGAACCATTTGATTGGTTTCCGGGTTATTCACCATAGGCTTGTGTGGACCATGTACCACTGATGTCCAACAACCTGAGCTGTTAACAGACAGGTGATGGAGCATACGACGTTGCCATATGTTATACTCATTCCTAACCAGCATTGGAGGCTTGGTTGAGGAACCAGTATTGTGAGGATCATTGGAAGGAGTAGTCATTTTGGATCCAAAAACAATTTTATTCAAGCAAAAAAAAAATATTTAGACACACCACAACAAACTCAATAAAAACCAAGAATAAGTCTTAGGATGAATGATTAAAAGCACAGAAAATTCAATCTCTATAACAGTTTCTTGCAAAAATGCTAATTCAATCAAACTTGGATCTTGAAGAGCAGTTTCAATGATCAATTATTAGATCGATCAATGATTAACCGGCTCTGATACCATTTGTCAGGATCAGCGATCACAAGTTTGAAGTATTAGAATGTAATGCAGCGGAATGAAAAGAAGAATTAGTCAAATTATAGCAAGAGTTTGTTACTTGTAAACAAATGCGAGAGAATATTTTTCTGTGATAAGGAATGTTTCAATAATGCCCAATATTATTGCTAAATCATTCACATATTACAATAAGGTTGACACTCCTTATATAGAGTGCAATCACTGCTGTAATCACGGGATAGTGACAGCTAGCAGATCTAGTACAAAAATAACTAACACTTAACAAACTACTGAAATGTTCACAACTACTGAGAACATGTCAGAGTGCTAAGTATAAAACATAAAACAACTGAAAAGAAACTACTGATACTACAACGACTGAAGAACAAACTCTTTAGTCGTTTTACAAAACTACTGAAAAGATAAAACATAAAACTACTGAAAAGTAAATCGTCACAACTACTGAAGAAGTTCTCTTCAGCTGTTGTGACAACGTCTGATACTTTGTCTTCAGCACTTGTCTTCAGACTTTGTCTTCAGCACTTGTCTTCAGACTCTGTCTTCAGCACTTGTCTTCAGACTCTGTCTTCAGCACTTGTCTTCAGACTTTGTCTTCAGCACTTGTCTTCAGACTTTGTCTTCAGCACTTGTCTTCAGACTTTGTCTTCAGCACTTGTGTCTTCAGACTTTGTAATCAGTTGTTGTCTTCAGCTGTTGTGGACTTCAGTAGTTGTTGTGACGTCTGTGGGACTTAAAGGTTTTTCTGATCCGGCTCATTGGTTCTTTTGGTCCAACATATTATCCGATTCAGAAAGCGGGGCAAGTTGAGCCCAAGGTATATAGGCCCTTTCCGAATCATTGCTCGAGTAGGAGAGGTGGCCTATAGACTGGAGTTACCGGATGAGTTAAGTGGAATTCACCCGACATTCCATGTATCTCATCTAAGGAAGTGCTTAGCTGATGAAGATATGATTGTTCCACTGGAGGATATCGAGGTAGACGAAAGGCTCAATTATGTGGAGCAACCAGTGGCAATCATCGACTGAAAGGAGAAATGGCTAAGGAATAAAGTGGTTCCTCTTCTGCGTGTACAATGGAAGCACAGGAAGGGATCCGAATCAACGTGGGAGACTGAGGAAGAAATGAGACGACATTATCAACGTTTGTTCGAAGAATAACATGTTTCGGGGACGAAACCTATTTAAGGGGGGTGGACTTGTAACACCCGAATATTTCTTATTTTGAAGCCGGCGAAGAAAGAAAAGAAAATAAGGTCCAAAGTCGAGGGACCAAACTCGCCAACGAAAGAAAGTCGGGCGAGCGGAGTATATAAGGGAGAGGGCAGCCCTTACCCTCTCGCCCATACACAAAATTCAGCCATATTAGAGAAGAGAAGAGAGAAAGGAGAAGAAAAAGAGAAAAGAGGTGTTTCGGGTGATTCGGGTGTCCAAATTCGTCGAGTAGCAAGCCAAATCGAAGCCCTTGACGTTGTGCTCGTTTGTGTGAGTTCTAGGACCCCACTTTTACTTGTTTTCAACCGATTTTGGGCTGGAAAGCATTGAAAACCCGTTTTTGTATGTGTGTATGTTTGACCCATTTGGGTGTGATGTGTGTGATGTGTTTCGTGTATGTTTCCGGGCTTGTGTGTGCTTGTATGGGGTTATGGTATGCATTCCTAAGGTCCAGGAGGGTTAATTTAAGCTTAGAATGGGTTTGGATGAGCTTGGAGGCTGAAAATGGCAGATTGGGTTCGGGATGAACTCCATTCTGCATCAGCTAGGGCTAGGCGACCGAATGGAGGCCATACGGCCGAATGAGAGGCGATTGAGGGTCATTCGCACGACTGGGATTCATTCGCACGATTGAGGGTTCAATCGCACGACTAAGGCTTCAGTCGCACGACTGGACGTCCAGTCGCATGGGGATCGCACAACTGAGGGTTCAGTCGCATAAGTGTTTAGTCGCATGAGTTCATTCGCATTAGTCCCATCCGCATAAGGTCCATACGCACGACTGGATGTTCATTCGCATAGATGTTCATCCGCATGAGTCCAATCGCATGATGTTCAGTCGCATGGAGGCCATGCGACTGAAGGGTGTCCATACGCACGAATAGAGCTGTTGCACCCGAAGGAAAGTGTAGTTAGACTTCTAGCTTTCGGGGAAAAGTGCAGGTGTAAGTTTGACATAAAGTTTCTCGTAAAAGCATGTAAGGTGACTGATATGGCCTTAGAGAGCATGTAGGGCATGATGATGAGGATGATGTTGCATGTTTATGCATATTATGTATGTATGATGTTGCCCTTTATGATGATGATGAATGTGTATGATATGTTCCTTATTATGATGTATGATTATCTTTCCTATGGCTTTACGTATTATGATGAATGAAATGAAGTATTATGTAACGTAAAGTGGAAAGAAATGACACGTCTTGCATGCATCGGATAACGGGTCCTTCTTTGTTGTTGACCATTAATGTAGAACCTCTACCGCTTACCCTTAGTACTCTGGCATACGTTTAGCTGTTCATTTATTGACTTCGGCCCAGTGGCTATTACTGATCAGTTATCCTTAGTACTGTGGCATACGTTTAGCTGTTCATTTATTGACTTCGGCCCAGTAGCTAAGACTGATCGGTTACCCCTAGTACCGTGGCATACGTTTAGCTGTTCATTTATTGACTTCGGTCCGGTAGCTGAGACTAATTGGGTTATAGCATATGGTATTGGTATGGATGATGTCCGATGCGCAAGTAAGTTAAATGGAACGAATGAACGAAAGAATGAATGAAGAAGATAATAATGATATTATCTATGCATACGTATGATATGTGATCATGTTAAAGCAACGAATGGTTTTATATGAAAGTAAAGTATGTTTTATAATAAAACTAGAACTCACTCAGCAACGCTGACTTTTTATATGTTTTCCAGTTGGCAGGTAAAGTTTGCTGAGGAAGGCACTGTGAAGCTACTCAGCTCTTTTTGGGATGGCATTCTTTTGATTAATGTTTTTGCATTGTAATGCGAACAAGCTATTTTGTAACGAATGTTGTATTAACTTGCAAAAGCATTATTATAGAAATGAAAGTGTATTTTAATGTTCCGCTGCAATGTTTTTATGAGACAAATGTAAATATATGTTTTATGTGCGATGAATGACCAACTGTAAGCGTCCCGGGAACGGGGCCTTACAACCTTTGACTTTATTTTGGTGCAATTTCTTGACTCTTTAAGTCTCACTTGCCTTTACATGTATATCCGAAGTGACCTCTATTTACTTCTTCACCATGCTCATTCCTTGCTGCATCATAATTTTAACTCTACCAAATCAATACCAACCAAAAGTCATCAACACAGCTGCCGAAATCGCCTCCGCAGCAGTCGTCTTCTCCAATCCTGTCACCTCAAAAACGATCCTTGGCTGGAACCATAAATGCCGGATAAATCACAACTCGTACCTTTATCAGAGATGTAAACATACCTTGTGTTCTTGTAAAGGTACTACCATAATTCAAACTTATTTTGGAGTCGAGACCTCAAGCGCCCAATATAAACTCAAACCTGACATATGAGGTGTTTAATCACCTAATATAACCTCAAATCTAACATAATAAATCGAGCCAGATTACACGCAACATGATATTAGATAGAACATTAACAATAATTAACAACATCCATTCAAGTAACTTTGACATCAAAAGCGATGTGCAGGGGTATCGAACCAAAATAACAGGTAGTCTTAACTCAATCAGCGACGTGCAGGGGTATCGAGCTAAAATAACATGTAATCTTACCTCAATCTTTATCGCAAATCACCTAGCAAGCCTTCATCCACAACCAAATACTATCTCGGACATCTAGAACTCGATTAGATCAAAACATGTACAATATTCAAATGTAAGCTATATTTGATAAATTCGAACCTTTCTAGTAACAAGGATAGAGATCGAGGTTAATTGTTTTCACATAGATGAAGATAAACAAAGATGGAGATTTAATTTATGGGAGAGATTTGAGTTTTGAAATTTAAAATTGGAGCCATTTCTCTTGTTTTGTGGTTACTTCTTCCGTGATAGCTTGCTTCAGAAGTGATCAGACCAAATATTTAATAATAAATCAATGACTATTATAAAGTTAAAGAGTTTTCATAGTTTTAAAGAGTTCTCACAAAATCCAAATCATATGATCACTTCCTTTAGATTAATAACACAAAAAATTCTCCAACCAACATCTTCTACCTTCCTGAAGATAGCGATGAGTAAGAATGAAAACAAGGATCGTTAGTATATATCTATCATATGGTTTCTCTGACGAGGATGTTTCTTATCGCGTAACAGCGAATCGCAACATGTAACTCGTCACCTAACGACGACTAAACACAACCGACAACGGTGATCCAGATCTTGTTCAAAACAATGGTGCGTTCACTGACAAATGTGTCTTCGTTGAACAATCGAACAATAGTCGCGTGTTTGCTGACGAAGGTGGTGTTCAGGTGATTCCGTCGATCTATATTGGGATAAGTGGACAATTTTAACAGTTGATGTTTATACGGTGTTCGTCATTTTTGAAAGGGGCAAAATGGGGATTGTAAAATTTATAAATTAGTAGACCTTTGGTTTTGTTTACAGATTTCTTGTTGTTAAGTTGATGTTTTTTAATATTATATTATTATTTTGTTATTAGTTCATTTTGTATATGCAATTTATACCTAATTAAAATTATAACTAACATCAGTAAGTTGTGATTTAAGAATGCCATTAACGAATGAATGGTCATCATTTCATTTAGATATGGATTAAATTTGGAAGACACTTGGTTCATGTGGTTTTTTTATTCGGATATTGTTTGTTTATTATATTAATGTAGCACTCTTTAATAACCTTATAAAATCTTGTTAAGTTATGGAATATCATATTACATCAATGTATCTCCTTTGTTACATCGGTCTGTAGTTTTGTTATTTTGGTTTTGTTACAGTGTTGAAATTTCACTACAATGTTGAAGTTACATGGTGTAATGTTATTTGGTTGTTAGGTTGTCGTTTTATGTTTTATGTGTTTTTCATCTTCGATTCTATCCGTTTCAAGATGGTTTAACTCCAGATTTGATGGTTTTCAGGCATGTTTATCTAGTAATAGTATACCTCACAAAAGAAAATGTTATTTTTATTTAGTTTACATTATCTTACATTGATTTACATTGTTTTACAGATTGTTTACATCGGTTTAACTTTGTTTACACTGTTGTAGTTTTATTATTTTGGTTTTGTTAAAGTGTTGAAAATTCATTACAGTGTTGTATTTACATGGTGTAATGTCGTTTGGTGGTTAGGTTGTCGTAATGAGGTTGTTACCGTTAGTTGTAGTAGTGTAATATCGGGTTAAATGTTTGGTAAGGTAGTGCAAGATTATAATTATGAGATGAATTACAAGATGTATCAGTAAACGGTCTATTTACATTTATGTTACATCTTTTTACATGACGTTACACCTTCCTATACTATTGTTACACTTGTTTATTTTAGGACCGTGTACGGAACGGAGTACTAACTGATTTACGCGTATACCAACTCAAATAGTGTGGAATCCTATTTGATTGGCGATCCAATCAGTGAGAACGCACGTAGAATCGATCTTAGAATGAATCTAAATGTTAAGAACGATTGCTATACGATTCAGTGCGATCTATGAACGTGGAACAGGTTCTCTGAGGTCTCTGGACGGCTAGGGTACGATTTAGTACGTAGGGATTCAAATTGTTATGTTTTTCCACGAATTAAGTAGTATTTATAGGTTAGGGTTTCTCATTCGTGCGACTGAATCATTAGTATGGTTCAGTCATGCGACTGAGTCATACGATTGTTCCAATCGCACGACTGAGGCTTTAGTCGTGCGAATGAGTCAATCTCATGTCACAATCGTGCGACTGATCCAGTTTCCTGGTTCAGTCGTGCAACTGGTTCATTAGCATGAAGTTGTTTATGCGTATGGTCCATTAGCATGGACCATTCACATAAGAACTTCACATGACTAAGTTTAAACATATTTCTCAACCATTCTTGACTAAGATCTATGTAAACAACCACAAACCTATATAGTTAGTTCAACCATGCGTTATTACATAATAAGCAATGAAATATTCAACATTATAAGCACAATCACACATTGTATTTCATTCAGTACCTATTCTATTACATATATGTAACAAATGAAAGACATTTTACATTTGAGCTCCTAAACTAGGTACACATGTATCTACAAACTCCCCTTTGGACCTAGTTTACTCTATTGTCTAACATTCTTCATCAGTTCTTCAAACTTCTTGTACTTCTCCTCTCTTGTAGCTCCAGCATGTATCTCAAATGTGAAACAGAGGCTTATAACATTTTGAAACTAGAGGGCTTGTACGATGTCTTGCGCGTCATAAACAGTGGCCACTTGTATAAGGTGTAAACATCATTAGCCGACAAGTTAGTGAGCCACATTGGGTCAAACACCCTGATTATTTCCATATTTCCAGCTCTGTTCAAAACTATGACCGCCTCACCTGTTCTCCAATCATAGTAACACCATTTAAAGTATGGAGTGAAGTCCTGAGGCATTTCCCTTAGAAGGATTCTCGACATTGTGCGCGGAGGACTCCACTTCAGCACAATCTTTGGCTTCCCAGTAATGGCATCAACTTCAGATCTTCTGATATACCTCGTTGGTTGTTGAGGTTTGAAGTTGACCCACCTGGTGTGGTACTCTCTCTTCAAAGCTGCTTCAAACTAGCCTGACATCTTCCGAGGGTCAGCATATAACAGCTTCAATTTGGCCAGCTGGTTAAGCTCAAAACCGGGTAGAGTCTTCAGATCATGGGGGAATCTGAAGTACTCGATTCCCTTCTCTCTCTTGATAGCATAAACATTTTAATCATCAAAATATGCCCACGCTATAATCTTACCTGACACCTTCAGATGCTTCTTCACTTTATAGAGCTTGGTGTAGACACTAGGCTTTGGAGCACTGCGTTGGGCTCTGATCTCTGCAAAACATGCCGCCCATTCAGCCTTTTTGATGTTGACATCAGCGTCTGAGGCTTGGGCTTGATCTTCCTTCTTTTCCGACTCCTGCTCCATCTTATCCAGTGTTGCAAATGTATCACTGACAAGAGTGTCACCCAGATTGGGGATTACATTTCCCTCGTTGTCAGCATACTCTGGATAATGTTGTGCTGTGACATCTTCAATTTCAATCTCATCCACATCATTAAGCTCATCATCACTATCCATGTCAACCGTAGGAGCATCCTTCACGATCTCATCTGGATTCAGTCGGAACATTTCAGCCAGTTGCTCATTAGTAAGATCGTGAATTATTTCTCCTTCTTCAGGATTGTAACTCACAGACCTCCTGACGATCCTTTGCAGATCAAGTATCATTGTAAGTTGAGACTTGATCTGCTGAAGGGGAGCAACATCGTATTCATCTCGCTGATATTGTGGATCTGCTTGATTTAAAACATGTAACACATCAGTCATTAGTAGATAATCAAGACAGTTAAATAATCAATTATATAAATAAACATTCATTTCATAAGTTTTAATACATGATTCAATTACACAAAAGTTCAAAATACAGAAACTTCTAGTCATTACTTTTGTCCTGAATCATATGCTCTTCTGCAGTCGGGGCTGATGTTGAGGCACCCTGATCTTGATTTTTCTTGGTCCGCCTCTCTCTTGCTTCTGTGGCACCCGATGCAGGTGCATCCCCTCCTTCTTTATCATCTCCTCCATCTCCTGCACTCTCATCCTCTCCTCCCTCTGTCTCATTCTACTCATCATCCTCTTCATCATCCTTATCATCCTCATCATCCTCATCATCCTCATCATCCTCACCATCATCTACATCATCTTCTCTGATCTTCAAAGGCTCTTCTTTTGATCCCTTAAGCTTGAGCATGATAGACCTGTTAGATGTCTCCAACTCTTCAATCTTCTTTGCTGATTCGGCTTTATGCTCTTTGAGTTGGGCGATCTCCTGAGCCTGCTGAGAGATCTGCTATGATTGGGCAGCAGTTAGCTCCATTAGCTGTTGTAGCTGAGCAGTCTTCTCGTCATCGGCTGCCAACAGCTTCAGCACCATACGATTCAGTGCTGACAGCTGTTCCTCAACTCCACTGGAGGGTAGAGTAGATCCAGTAGTGAATGTGGTGTGGGAAGAGGGACCGGCTTGGTGGCTAGTGGTGGTGGTGGTGGCAGTGGTGAATATGGGTGGTGGTATATGTGTGGGTGGTGATGAGTAGGCTGTAGTGGTGGTGGAAGTAGTGTAGATAGGTGGTAGAGTGGTTGTGGTAGTAATGGTAGGTGAAGTGGTAGTAGTGGTGGTGGTAGCTGTGGTAGCAGTGGTGGTGGAGGTGGGTATCAACGTGAACCTCCGTCTTTTTGGCTTCATCCCGTGGGGCTGAGCCATCCTCTTCTTCCTCGAACCCCTCGAGGAGGATGCTCCCCCTGGGATGCTGAGCTGGTCTGGGGTATAGGTGGGATCTTTAGTAGTCTCCCCAGACGCAGCTTGGCGTCCTCCAACCGCCTCTATCCCATGCTCGGTGGCAACCACCCTGCTGCCCACCCTTCTGGTCAATGGCTCCTCATCACTCTCCTCCTCCTCATCAGGTCTGAAATCCTGATGGAAACTGGCTGTGGTGGCATCTCCATGAGTGGGTGGTGGAGGTGTAACATGTGCAGTGGTGGCCCTAGATGAAGCAAGGCCAGAGTCTCCACCATCGCCACTGTCATCATCATCGGAGTCATCATATGGAAGAGCAATTTGCTCAACATCTGAGTTACTCTCCTTGTGACGCCACTTACGCCTTGTCGGCGCCACGTAATCCTCCCGGGCCAGGTGCCCGAACAGTCTCCTCACAGGGGGCTTAACCTGCTTTCCCATGTACACCTTCATGCGGCCCAATGTGGTGTCATCCATTACCTCAAGTGATACAGCATCATGGCTCTCCTTAGGCAAGGAAGGAAGCTTTTTGTCGATGATCATCTGTAGAAATCTCGGGTACATGCAAAATCCATCTTTGCCTTTTGCCTCTATATTCTCGATCAGGTAGGAGAAAATCATGTTGGAGAAGCTGAAGGGGTGATTCAGCACCAGTGCCACGTAGGCATTCTGGATTTGGTCCGATAAGTCATCAAATCCCCCCCTTCTCAAAGCAATGCACTTCAGTATAACGTGAGCTAGGTACTTGAACTGGGGACACAGATTGCTTTTATTGAGCACACCTGCGTTGATGTCACCAGTGTACTTCATCCGAAGAAAGCATCCCCTTACGGTAAGAGGATGTAGTCTGGTGGAGTAAGCAGCATCATCTCCCAAATCAAGAACACGTCTCAGATCAGCTGCGGTGATCTCAATCTCCTGGCCAAATATAGAGCTACGTATACTGTAGGGCTCAGTCGATCGGTCAACGGAAGCACCTTCCCAGAAGGCCTGCTGTATCGACCTATAGGGTGTGCAAGGTGTAGATATCGCTCTATATATCCTCGATCTCTTAAGGAATGCTATAATACCAGCAAACTCGGCAGCATTCTGAGAGGTGGCATCCAAGTGAGCACAAATATTGTGCTTGGTGTTTATGATCCACCGATCTGCCATGAATCTGTAACACAAGACACATACATATTAGATCAGCACATAACAGAAACCATTTAACTTTAAACTATTTGAGATCAGTCTGGCTCAATCGTGCGACTGATGATACGATTGAGTTTAGTTTGTTGATTTGGTATGCGACTGACTTCAGACGGGCGACTTAGCATGCGACTGGGTTCAGTCGGGCGACTGAGCCTGCGACTGAGTTCAGTCGGGTGACTGAGCTCATACGCCTCGTTTAGTTGTACGATTGAAGTTCATCAGGGTGTCCATTCGCATGACAGACTGTCTGTTCAATTCAAATTCCAATTTTGAGCAAAATTTAGTGTTAGACATCGTGGTTTGGCTCATTTGTCTCGCAAGTGACCGATATAACTCCTAATAACTGTCTATTTCACAAAATGCTTAGTTTTATTAGTTAATTAGTCAAGCTAAGTCTCGGTTCTAATTTTGGATTGAATTCAGTCATTTAGAGTACTCATCGATTGTCATTTGAGTAGATTGCACCGCATTATACTTGTATAAACACTGGCAATCGTCAGAATATAGGAATTTGTAGTCAAGCAAGGTCAGTAGAAAATCGGGCAGAGTAACAACACTATCGGGCGATTTTAGGGCGAATGAGGAGAGATGAGCATATGCAACCGACTTTAGCCCTATTTATACTGAATCTGGCTTCAATCGGGTGGCTGGATTCATTCGCTCTTTTCATTTGTGCGATTGGATCTTAGTTGTGCGATTGGTGCAGTAGGTCATATTCAGTCGGCCGACTGGGTTTTAGTCGGGCGACTGACTCATTCGGTCAACCCCATTCAGGCGACTGGCTTATTCTTGGACTCTAGTTGGGTGAATGGTTCATACTCATGCTCCATTCGGCTGACTGGTTCATAAGTATTATTCAATCGTACGACTGGTCCATACTTATGGTCCAGTCGTGCGACTGGTTCATACTTATGAGTTTGACCTTATGACATTTCAACACTTAGCCCTTGTTAACGTTTGAATAAACATTTTAAGCATTCGATCATCTCAGACATGATCATTTTAACTTAGAAAACCTTTGATCACCTCAGTCGTGATCCTTTTAAACAAAAACTTTTATCACCTCAGATGTGACCCATTTGACATTTGAAACACGTGTGGTCACCTCAGACGTAACCATTTTTAAGTGATTAAATCCCAGATTGAATTCCACGGCATAATCCGACGATTAAAACTGAATTTGACTAAAAGTTAGAGCAAAATAAAAGAACTAACACTAAAAAAAATAACAAAACAAGTTTTTGTGATTTTGTGTGAGTTGGAAATCCTAAGATAGATATCTATCAAATTTCTTTTTAGAACAGTACAGCTTCAAGTTATTTTGACCATAACTGGTACGATTCATTATGGAATCATACAGGTATTTCAAATCATTTAGGACATGTTACCAAATTCTTTTGATGCTAGATTCTTGTTTTCATCGAGAGTCATTAGCAAGTTTAGGAAATCATACTGGTACTATAAGATGCACACATTGATTTGGACTTTCAAGAGTTGCTGCTCACGATGATTGTCAGTATACTTGTCCTCTTAAATCCATACACAGATTTTTGACACTCATTGGTGATGAATTAAGGTTTAATTATTTCAACGAACATTTTTGGATCCCACACTTATATGGTAATCAACATTCCTCAGGAGATTTTTGAGCGGTCTACGGGTATTTTGACAAGAAGAAACTATTCTCAGAGCTTTCAAAGAGAAGCCAAGCCTCAGGTCAGTGCCACCGCACAGCAGAGAGGCGGCAAACAACAATGAATTCTAGAATATGTAGGTTATGCTTATCCTCAGGTTAGTGCCATCGCACAGCAGAGAGGCACACAACCTATCTTCATGTGAGAGTAATTTTCTTTTCTTTTTGCACGTAACGCACCAACAACATTTGTTATCAGCTTAATTGCGTTTATTTTTCATCATTTTTTTCGTGCTTTGCTCTTTTTGTGGTCATCCGCACACATTTGTGGCGTTTATTTGCTCGTCACCCCTTATTAGAAATAACCGATTGTGTTAACCAGTGTAAAATGGGAACCCACAGTCAGTTGAACAGCTTAGTTTAAATTGAAGTCACCAATGACGTCTAATCATCTATTGTGTTGAATCTACCAACACATCATGTAGTGGTCTAACAACCTCTAGATCTACTTTCTTTGTGTTACCTTAGTAGTAGCCAGTTTTACTATCATTTTTCCTGTTATATTGCTCAGACTTCTCAGACTTGTACTTTGAATTTCGCATCTAATTCAATTTAATCTTATTAAAGTCCCAAATGCTTTGTTCCTGTGTACTATCATTTTCCATAGTCATTGAATCGGTTTCACAGATCCGATCTCATTTCTATCAGCTAGCCTGTCCTTCTCCCTCGTTTTTTTAAGTACTGAAATTAAAACAACTAATTTAATACTAATTTAACCTATTCTCCCCCTAAAATTCTAAAACCGAAAATATTTTTTTGCGTTTTTGGATTTTAACGAGACTTGAAATTAAAATAAGAAAAATAAAAGAAAATAAAAGAAAACAAAAAGAAAACGTTGTCAGACTAAGCATTTTCATCCTCTGGAATGACATCACTTTTCTTTTTAACGCCGTTGACCTCTAACAAATATAGAAAACGTGGTTTATCAAAGGCTTTTGTGTAGAGGTCAGCGCGTTGAAAATCCGTATTTATTTTAACAACATCGATTAAATTCTTTTCAAAGCAATCACGTATAAAGTGATATTTAATACCGATGTGTTTGGTCTTAGGATGTTGGATCGGATTTTTTGTAACGGCTATTACAGTAGAATTATCAACAAATATAGGAGTGTTAGAGAATTGCAAACCATAGTCCCGCATTTGCTGTTGAATCCAGATGGTTTGAGAACAGCAGCTTGCTGCATAACATATTTAGCTTCACAAGTTGACAATGCAACTGATGTCTGCTTCTTACACTGCCACGTGACTAATCTTCACCCAAAGAATTGACAACCTGCTGAGGTGGATTTGTAGTTCATTTTGCAGCCGCCATAATTCGAATCACTGTACGCGGTAAGCTCAAACTCATCGTCATGAGGATACCATAACCCAAGTGTTGGTGTACTCTTCAGATAACGAAAGATCCTCTTGACCCCTATAAGATGGTTAACTTTTGGTTTCGCCTGATATCTTGAACATAGACACGTCGCGTACATGATATTAGGTCTTGAGGCAGTGAGGTACATGAGGGATCCAATCATTCCTCGGTACATGGTGGCATCGACCAGATCACCATTCTCGTCGGGTGCTACATCATGGTTTGTAGCAAGTGGAGTCCCAGCTGCGGAAGCATTCTCCATGTCAAACCGACTGAGAATATCCCCTACATACTTGGTCTGATGTAGAAATATCCCCTTTGGTGTTTGATCCACCTGTAACCCAAGAAAGAACTTCATCTCTCCCATGGCACTCATTTCAAATTCTGCCTTCATTACTGCTTCAAATTCTTTACATAAGTCTTCGTTCTTGGAACCGAAGATTATGTCTTCAACATAGATCTGAACAAACAGTAGATCACCATCCTTTTCTTTGATGAACAGTGTACAGTCAATTACACCTCTGCGAAATTTGTGTTTCACAAGGTGAGTTGAGAGTTTTTCATACCATGCTCTTGGGGCTTGGTGAAGCCCGTAGAGAGCCTTAGCCAGTTTGTAAACTCTGTCCGGATGATATGGATCCTCAAATCCTTCGGGTTGACTGACATACACTGTTTCCCGGATTTCACCATGAAGAAATGCACTCTTTACATCCAGTTGATAGACTTTAATCTTCATGTAAGAGGCATAGGCTAGGAAGATACGGATGGCTTCCATTCTCGCCACAGGTGCAAATACTTCATTGTAATTCCTTCGACTTGTCGAAATCCTTGAACTACAAGTCGAGCCTTGTTCCTGATGATGACACCTTGGTCATCTTTCTTACATTTCAAGACCCATTTGGTGCCAATGACCTTAGCACCTTTAGGTCTATCCACCAGTGTCCATACACCTAACTTCTTGAACTGAAGAAGTTCTTCTTGCATGGCACTTACCCATGCCTCATCATTTAGGGCTTCACTGACGTATTTTGGCTCAAACTGAGACACAAAACAACGATATGCACCATCGTGAAGGTATCCCTTTTCCATTACCGAGGCATAATCAGCTGAATATAGCTGATTTCTTGTCTGAACTCCTGATCTGACATCCCCAATGACATTGTCCAAGGGATGATAGTCATTGAGGCATGATCCAGGAGTAGTGGGAACTACTACCTCAGAATCAAGATTATGAACGTCTGGTTCCGGATCTGAGGCAGTAGGAGTGTGAGGTTCCGAAGACTCAGAGGCATCAACGACAGATGCTTGTGGACTTGCTGTAGTAGGAACCTGTTCCTCCTGATTGTTCTGGTCATTCTCCA
The DNA here is from genome assembly GCA_025215565.1 of Flaveria ramosissima. Lineage (NCBI taxonomy): Eukaryota > Viridiplantae > Streptophyta > Magnoliopsida > Asterales > Asteraceae > Flaveria > Flaveria ramosissima. Next base: position 45,725,962 of record CM046037.1, on the reverse strand, counting down.
CGGCTTCATCGTCAGAGGATGAGTCACTTACCTCGAGTGCTCCCCCTGAATGGTTAGATGATTCACCTTGTGAACCAGATGATGTGGAGTCTGGTGATGGTGTGTTTAAGACATCATACATCATTTTGGTTTCTAACTCATCGTCAGAAATGGAGAGAGGGATGTTGAAGGACTTGAAGAATCCATCATAATCAAAAAAGAATGCAGGTCCTTTTCCAACAGGAGGGGTGGTGTATCTCTGAACGTCAACGTTACACCACACTTCTACCTGACCCGTTGAGTTGTTGTAAACTCTCTTATTCGGTATGTTGTATCCTAGAAAGATTCCCTCTTCAGCCTTCTCGCTGAACTTGCCTTCCTGAGTTTTCTTCAATAGGGTGCAAGGTGCGGCAAATGGTTCAAGATACTCTAGATTTGGTTTACGTCATTGAAGTAACTAGTAACACGTCTTGCCATGACATTTTACCACCAGAACTCGATTTAACGTGTAACATGCATTGGCGACTGCCTCATTCCAAAATTGGATGGGCAGTTTCGAGTCTGCTAGCATCGTCCGTATAGTGACTCCAGTGTAGTTACTAACTCTTTGAATGACTCAATGTTTCTGATTTTGATTTCAGAAACATCACCCAAGAGAATCTTGAGTAGTCATCTGTAACTACATAGCAGTACAAGTCGCCTGCGATGCTTCTTGTACTGACTGGACCAAACAGATCCATGTGAAGGAGCTCAAAAGGCAGTTCAATGGAATGAACTTTCTTTTCCTTATGAGACTTCTTCATCTGTTTGCCTTTCTTGCAGGCGACACAAAAATCCAGGAGTTGGATGTTTTTGACGTTTACTCCTCGCACTAGATCATTCTGGATCAAGTGGTTCATCTTCCGTGGATTGATGTGTCCCATTCTCCTATGCCAGGAGATAGAATCCTTCTCAGTAGCCTTTGACAAGAAGCACTGAACTTGATGATCCGTTGTAGAGGCCTTTGATAGATCCAAGACATAAAGGTCATTATATCTTGAGGCAGACATTAAGACTTGGTCCTCCGGGATCACATAGTCCTTTTTCAGGACATAGCACTTCTTGTTGTCGAATACTACCTTAAATCTTTTATCACATATTTGGGAAATAGTAAGTAAGTTGTTTTGAAGTTGTTAAACGTAGTTTACCTTATCAAACTTCACTTTCTGATTCCCTACTTCCCCTTGAGCTGTGATGTAACCTCCTTTATTTCCCGCAAAAGAAACATGACCTCCTTTAATTTGCTTGACGTTTGACAGGAGTGCCCGGTTTCCAGTCATGTGCCTTGATGCTCCGCTATCTACGATCCAAGTGTTAGTTTCAGCACTATAGCGAACACCCTGCACATATAAAGGATATGATTAGTTTAGGTTAGGTACCCAAGCCTTAACTAGCTTGGGTGACCCAGAGGCATCACACATCATAAATTCAACCCATTGTCAATTTGAAGGCAAGGGCATATCATGCTTCTTACTGCTCTCAGTATCAGACACTTGATTAGATTTTTCTTTCCACATGCTAGTTTTGTGCAAGGCCTGTTTGTGATAAACAGACGACTGATTTATGGTTTGAACTTTAGTTTCATTATTTCTTTTAGGTGGAGTAATAGAACTCCTTTTAGAAGAAATCTGTTTTGTATCATAAAGTTCAACTTTCTTTCTTGGTGTTTGATACTTAGGACAGTTAGAAGCGATGTGTCCTCTCTTTCCACAATTGTAGCACGATCGGCCTTCAACATGTTGGGAAAGACGTCTCTGCGGGGAAGTGTGTGAGACCGGGGTGACTTTGGGCTTGTTGGGTTTTGTCACTTCTTGTTTAGATGTTTTATCTTCTTTAACAAAATTAATTGTTTGAACCTTTTTAACATCTTTACCCTTTTGTTTATTTGGACTTAGACATGAATCATGTGATTGGTTAACTTGTTTGGTCTTTTTGTGTTCATTATTAGACGTTGTTGAACCTGACTTAACCTCAACCTTCTCAAATTGCTCATCCAAATTAACGATAGGCATTTTACCCTTAGATTTCAAAGTGTCCTCCTTCAGTTTAGTGACAGATTCCACCGTTTGACAAGTGGAATTTGGATCACTAACTAAAGGAGTGGTCACACATGATCATTAATAGGATTGTTATTTACTGGTCGACATTTAGTATTTAAGAAGATCTCATGTGGTGGTGGAACCACTTTGTAACCTAATCCCTCCCCGTTATTTCGCTCTTTCACTAAGTTTTTAACTATGTGAGAAGAACTAGTCTAACTGTGAAGTTTTTGTTTTAATGAATTTACTTTGACGTCCAAAACTATTTTTTCTTTTTTAGTTTCTTCAAGGGAGTTTAAATAGAACTTAATGTCATTTGTTTGGTTAAAAGTCACAACTTCGGTTTCCCTAAGTTGTTTATTTAACTGTAACTCCAGGATACACACTTGAATCAAATAACATGAAGAATTATGGATCAAACAATGATAATCACAATAAAACCCCCTTTGATCTATATTGATTGCATATGATTTTTACAAAGTGGAAACCCAATCAATTGATCATACAACCATTTTTCAACACTAATGACAATTAACCTATTTATAGTCTAGACTAATATTCACTAATTGCACTTAACCCCCTAGACTTAGGCTAATTAATACAAAATTACATATTAAGCATATAAATGACTAAAATCAAGATAAAATATATTTTGTTCACACAAAATATATTTATTACAATAAAACTCCTAGTCATTTAAATCTTCAACGTCTCGTCTCGGTTCTTCGTCTCGAACGTGTCGGGTTTGACTTTTGTTGACTTTGACCATAACGTTGACTTTTGTTGACTTTCACTGTGTTGATAATATAGACTATCTTTTCCAGCTCCAACAATACTCCCCCTTAGTCTATCATTATCAACGTTTTCAAACGAATTCAGCACTGAAAAGTCAACATTAGAAAGATCTTCAAATTGAAGCTTTCTGAATCTAATGAGAAAAATTATTCATCTCATAAGCTCCCCCTATTTATATGCTTCCCTTTTTGAGTGCAACATTTGTGAAGATATTGGAACAGCTTTCCCAAATCTCTAATCTCGAGTGCTTCAGAAGATGTAGGAGGAGGATTCCTAGCTCGGTATCTTCTGCAAACTTGAGGAACAGGTTCTCTGATCAGGTACACTGCTCAACTGATGATCGGCCATCACTTACAGCAAAAATCTGAAACACATTCTCAAACACAATCTCAACATTTCTAATTAGATCATTTCATTTTAACAAAATAAACCCGTGTTTATCTGTGTGTGAAAAACAAGCGAATCCGTGTTTGTTTGTATGCAATTTCTGTGAAATGCTTGAGAAATGATAAAATTGTAACAGCATAATATGGAAGACCTAAAAGAAATTTTAAACTAAAAATTTATTATATTTTTTATTTTTATTATATACATTTATTATAACATTTCTTTTTTTTTTTCTATTTTTATAACTGAGAACTGAATCGATCATGAGATCACATCCTCAAGATATACTTTAGCACAAAGATGGATTTAATCATCGACAAGCAATGAGATCACACTGGTAGCTGAATCTAATAATAGTCTTTGAATGATTTTTGAAATTGTCAAACAGATCAATAACGATTGCTGGTATGTTTGTCCACTTAAACTCATGCCCTATCTTTTTCAACAAGCAGAAGATGATTCGTTAAGGTTCGATTAAATGCTTTAGAATGCTAGGACCCCACAATCATTTGTCAAAAACCCTCACCCAACCTCAGGATTTCTTGAATTTTGTAACGATCTTTACAGAGCAAGGCTTGTGCATTAGTGTGCAAGTGATTATTGACAGAATATTACATTCTGTGATGAATTCATCGTTTAGATGATTTGACACTACTTAGACCAAAATGGTGAGAGCTCCAGGTCTATACTCATGTATAACAAAGGAGATGACCATTTAATCATGTGCTGATGAGAGCTCCAGGTCAGTACTATCGTACAGCAGAGGAGATCATCACTCCAGGTCAGTACTTTCATACAGCAGAGGAGATTATCACAAACACAAGACACATAAATACACCAATCATGGCTCAAAGATATGGCTTATATGATTTGTATCATGGTGGGTTAAAGATCAATTCTCAATCCAATTTTTGTTAGGACTCAGTTTTTGTGCAGGCCAAAATGATTGCGTAAATCCAGACATCCTTAAGCATGATGTTTTAATTTAAATCATTATGTTGCTGTCTACTTTATTCTTCAGGCTGAGTCTACCAAGCATATCAATAAAGAATCTGTTTGTTGTTCTATTATTTTCAATTAAAAATAAGATATAAATCAGATAACAGCATCAGTTACTATCATTTCTCATTTTTAAAACGCAAATCATGCAAAAATAAGCATTTCAAGAAGATATACAATCATTTCTCAATCATCTCAAATCAAGTTCCCAGTTCTCTTTTCATTTTTATTTACTTATACTCTCCCCCTAAATTTTTATTTTTGCAAATTTTTTATTTTATATTTTTTTATTTTATATTTTTGTTATTTTTTTATTATTATTTTTTTTAGTTTTTTTTAATTATTTTTTTTAAATGTTTTTAAACTGTACAAAAATAAAAATTTATCAAAGAAGGTCTTCCAAACTACACTGATATGAAAATAAGAAATGAATTCTCAAAAAATATGAAGTGATTGTGAAGTGAGAATTGTGATAATGCAGTTAAAAATCCAAATTGTGGATATAATACCATGATCTTAACCTGTTTGTTCCGCCTCAAATTTGAATTAAGAACAATCCCTGTCAGTAAACCGGATTACTAATAGTCCTCCTGAATTGTTCCTGCACTCATAAACAGATTAGTTTGAAAGGGGAACCCAGGCCATCGTAGTCCTGGAGGTTCCTTTTTTATCAATATAAGAAACCTGCTTCGGCACACAACCGTTTAAACAATCAGGGATTGCTGTATCCTTCTTTTTTAATTTGCCAAATTTGTTTCGGTTCAATTAATTTGGATTTGAATGAATTAAATTTGGAAATCATTTTCTGTTTAAAACCGGAAGGAAAAGAATTTGGTTTTGAACCTTTTGTCATTGTTATCTTTGAATCATGTGAAACCGGCTTCACATGAGAAGTTTTGGATGGAGGGTTTTTCATCCAACCATTCAAAGATGTGTGCTTTTTATCTTTTGATCCAGAGAAGCAACTCGTGTTGCCTTTACCGTCTGGAATATTCTTTGTGGACTGTGATCCGGAGAAGCAATTTGATTTGCCTTTGCCATCCGAAACAAGTCTTTGAGGACATTTCTTTACCACATGACCTTCTTTTCCACACTCAAAACAAGCCTTGAAAAGCTTTTGATTCTTTGTAGTCCCATGTGATGCAGGTAGGGATGAGGATTGCTTTGAGCTTGTAGCAGATTCTTGCTTGTTTTGGCATTTGCTATGCTGAACAGGGAATGAGATCTTCACTGATTGACTGGGTTGCTTTGCAATTGGAGAAGAGATCCGTATTGGTCTTGATTCAGCTTTTGGAAGCTTTTGTGACTTGACAATGTTAGGAGACATCTTGATTTGTGAGGAACCAACACGCACCTCTGTGATTGATTCATCATCTGAGCTTGTCCAGTCTCGTATACACAGATCTGCTTCCAATGGATCTTGATTGACAGGAATAGGATGTGTTGTTGTTGGAACTTGATGATTGGGTGATTTCGGATTTATCTCTTCTTTCACAACCCTGACAGGCTCAAAAGTAGGAATTTCACCTGCTTTAAACTTATCAAAGAAATTAGAAGAAATAGTAGATATAGATTTACAAACAACCGGGACTGAACAATCGTTAGCTTGACTGTCAGCATTCGATTTATTGTATCTCATACCAGTTGTAGAATCATAATCATCTCGCACCTCTTTAAGATTCACACCGCTCAAACCTGCATGCAAACTACTATTAGATTGTTCAAACAAATCATCTTTAGGATGAGGTTTGGGAATTGGTGAATAACATAAAGTAGAAGGGGGTGGAACTGAATTAAATACAGTTTCACTATCAGATTTATATCCAATCCCATGTTTCACCCGCGCCCCTTGTTGTTTAGCAATAAGCTTATCCTTTTTCATGTGTGAAAGGGTCCATTTATCAAGATTTGTTTGAAGCTTTGTCGTTTCAAATTGAGCTAAAACTGCCCTTTCTTTCAAAATATTAAGTTCAACGTTACGCTCCAAAATGGTTCTTCTTAAAAGATCATTTTCAGCCAATGCTTCGTTAAGTTTTCTTGAAAAAGCAATTTTATTTTTCTTTAATTCCTGATTGATTGTTTTTAATTCTTTTTCATTTTCCAATAACAATCTGTTTGCCTTATAAATCCCAAATAACCGGATTTTGCATGACGAAGAACACATATCCTGAACAGTCTCATAAGGAAGACCCATGATAGTTCGTTCTGCAGCTAAGCTCTTTTCACAGTTGCAAACCCTTGTGATTTCTTGTTGTTCCTCTTCTTTGACGTTCAGCATCTTGTCAGCCTCAGATTCTTTCTCTCTTTTATCAACTTTTCCAGCCTTATCATCATCAGTTCTCACAGACTCTAGTTTACTGTCATTGTCGACTCTCAGAGCTTCATAGTTCTCTTCAACAGTTTCTCTGAATTTAAAATTCAAATCCGAATCAGTTCTCATTAACTTCAACTTTTCAATCATCTCTGCTTTGTAATCAAGTATGCTTGTTACAGAAGAAACAAGATCAGTATTAAGCGCGTGGGTTTGATGTGGGAACACGGCTTGTTGAAATTCGTTACTTTGGATATCCGGCTCGAGAGATTTGAGTCTGTTGATCATATCCATAAGTTTTGTGTCGACAAAACCTCTTTCTTGCTTCAGCATTTTAACTTGATGATTCCATTCGGATGGAAGAGACTCGAGAAGCTTTTGAATTTGTTCGTGATTACTGAGATCAGGCACATGCTTCTTTATATTATTTGCTACTTTTAAAAATCGATCAATTAAATCTGACAATTTTTCTTTCTTTGTACCTGCAAAAGAGTCAAACTGGCTTTGTGCCATTGTGAGATTATCTGATTTAAAGTCTTCTGAAGATGACATGATTGTAAAAATTTTGAACAATTAAACGCCCCAAAATATTTTTCCCAAAAATTGTAAAATAATTCTCCCCCGGGAAAAATATTTTTTTTTTAAAAAAAATGTCACGCTATGCAATCTTAGCAACTGGGGTCAAGCTGCTATTAATATTTAGCTAGCCCAAATTAGTACCAAATAGTTAGCCCAATTTCTTTAATGTTTTCACTAGCCCATAATCTTGAAAAAAAAATCAGCCCAATAAAAATAACCCAATTTACCATATTCAAACCTTAACACATAACCCTTACACCAACCAAAACACACACAAGAGAGAAGAGAGAAAATGGCGGATGGCAGTGAACCCTCTAGGGTTCCGGCGGGTTCTCCGGCGAGCCGCCTTTCCGGCGACAGTTCCGGCGGCCGGAAAAACAAATTCGGCGAGTTAAGGCCTAAGCAACCACTAATCTCACTAAACTCAACCTTCTGAATCCAATGGAGGGTTCGGTTTGCTCTGAAAGTCAATAATAAATGAGTTATCAAAGAGATAAGGTGGCGACAGCTAGGTTTAGCCTCCGCCTTTGCTGCGGTTGTTTGGTTATAGTGATTAAAGCTAATTGTTGTTGTTTTCGATTGATGAACTCGAAAGTTGTTGGTGAGAATCTAGGGTTTGTTTGAGTATAGATCGGCTGAGTTAGGGAAGCTTGTTTGGTGTTTCAACCGAATCTATGCAGCTCTCATTCGACTCTAGAGGCAACAGCGTCCCAACAATCCTTCTAATGATGCAGAGATGCTTGTACGCTCAAGGAGGCCTTCAGGCTGAAGGTATCAAATGGTGTTCTTGACTTGCTTGAGCCTGAGCAGGTGATGCAGGCCCAGTCAAAAGAAGAGTGTGCTCGGCTTGTAGGGCTGCTTGAAGCTTCTATGATGAATTTGGGTTGTGATGGGTGTATTCCGGCGGCTAGGATTAGGTAAGTGTTTTTTTTTTTTAAATTTCGCAGATTAATTTTTTAATTTCGCAGCTTGAATATTTATAATTTCGCAGCTTGATCTTTTATATTTTCGCAGGTTTTATAGTTTCGCCGGAATTTCTAGTTTCGCCGGAGATGCAGTTTCGCCGGAATTACAGTTTCGCCGGAGTTTCGCCGGAATTTCGCCGGACGAAACTGTAATTTCGCCGGAAACTTTGAACTTTCGTTCAGAATGGATCTAGTTTCGCCGGATGAAGATGTTGAAGCTCAAGAACACCAAGAACACACACACTAGTGTGTGTGAGAGAAAATTTCAGATCTGATGATTTTCTTTGATTTTTCTTGTATAAACGATGATGTAGATCCAATATATGTTGTAAATAGTGATAGATCTGATGTTGTTGTTGTTGAATTTGTAGAAATTTGAATTCAGATCTACTTTCTCTCTCTAGAAACCCAGTTTCTCTCTCTAAAAATTGATGAACATCTTCAAAAATCAGCTAACAATTTCTTCAATGCATTTGATCCAATAAGGCTCTGATACCAAATTGTAACTCCAGGATAATCACACTTGAATCAAATAACATGAAGAATTATGGATCAAACAATGATAATCATAATAAAACCCCCTTTGATCTATATTGATTGCATATGATTTTTACAAAGTGGAAACCCAATCAATTGGTCATACAACCATTTTTCAACACTAATGACAATTAACCTATTTATAGTCTAGACTAATATTCACTAATTGCACTTAACCCCCTAGACTTAGGCTAATTAATACAAAATTACATATTAAGCATAAAAATGACTAAAATCAAGATAAAATATATTTTGTTCACACAAAATATATTTATTACAATAAAACTCCTTGTCATTTAAATCTTCAACGTCTCGTCTCGGTTCTTCGTCTCGAACGTGTCGGGTTTGACTTTTGTTGACTTTGACCGTGACGTTGACTTTTGTTGACTTTTACTGTGTTGATAATATAGACTATCTATTCCAGCTCCAACATTAACAGTTCTATTTTCTCTTTGTAACTATGCTCATTTTGTTTTAAAACGCGATTTGCTTCTGTGCACAGTTGCAAGTCATTTACTAAGCTATCGTTATGATCTAATAACCTAGCAAATTTAAAATCAATGCTTTCCCTAAATTTATTACATTCAACACAAGCATGATTATCAAACAATTGGTCTTTCGTACTTACCTGAGAGGGCGCGGTTGAATCAGCCATCAAAGCAGAGTCTAACTTTTCTGGTTCTGGTGAGTCTGAACATTTTGTTCTTGTCCCTTCTTTAGACAGGTGATCGACCACGTTTGCAGTCTCTTCATTATTTGACATCGCGAGTTCCAATGCAATATCACCTTCACTTGCCGAGTCCTCATCTAAATCCTCAACACTAGTAATGTTGGATTCTCTCGGAGACACAAACCTAAAGCTCAAATCTTGTCCTTCGTCATCCTGAGCGGTCAAGGCCTTAGGATCCTTGCTTGACGAAGTAGGACTACTTGTGGGTTTATCCTGGCGATTGAAAGTGGTAAGGATTCCTATAAGTCTGATGCAGCCAAAACATCCAAAGTCTCTCTGTAACCATGCACTAAAGAACTGAAGTAGAAATGCTTTGGAAGTTTTACACCATGCACTAGAAATATTCTAAGTGTAAAATCTTACCAATATCTTCCGAAGCCAAAAGTGAAGTCTTCCGAAGGTTCAAAGACAAAGTCTTCCGAAGCCAAATAGTGAAGACAGATTTCTTCCGAAGACTTTTAGAGATATGCCTTTATCTGATGTACTTCACCAGAAAGCTGGACCACCTTTCCGCTGTAACTCTGTAAAGTCACCAACTTACATGAGTTGGTGAAAGTTCCATGCTTTTGGTAACTGTACATTGAGGTCTTGAGTCCATGCTTTCTAGTTTATGTAATTTTATCTTTTTTGTAATATATTAGGATGTGAGCTATGGCATGTCATAGTCACAAGTCAAAAGGCACATATGCCTTTTGATTCTACAATTGATTTTGTTTCTGTCTAGTCAATTGTATCCAGCTGGCTTTCAAAGTATAGTCGGCTGTAGGTTGTAGTATAAGTATTCCATGTTCTTGTATCTTTCTTTATGCTTTGTAACACTTGTAATAGAACTTGAGAAAGCAATATATTGCATCCTTAAAACCCAATATCTGTGTGTTCTCTTATTTTGTCTCTTACTTATTACTTGTGTTCTTAGTATCATACATGTGGCTAATCCAGTTTACTGTTTGATTAAGTTTGGTTAATCTCATCTTTGTGTTGTTGTGTTGTAAGTGACCACCCTTCACCGGTCCTGCAATTGGTATCAGAGCATTTCAGGCTCTTGATATAAGATCTCCCCATATTAAGATCCCTCACACACACAAATACTAAACTTTTCAAATGGCAGCCATTTCCAAGACTGATATGGAAACTGGAGCCATGAACAAGTCCCTACTGATCACTCTTGATGACTTTGATACCTGGTGCATGAGAATGAAAGGTTTCATCAAGTCTCTAGACTCAAGAATGTGGGAGTCTGTTGAAAATGGACCTTTCATACCCAGCACTCCTTCTGCTACTGGTGCTGGTATGATCCCCAAAGATGTGGCTAACTACTCTGATGAAGATAGGAAGAGAGTAGAGATTGACAGAAAAGCCATGACAGCCCTTCAAACTGCCATTCCAAACTCTGTGTACAGAGGTTTCAAGAAGTGCAAAACAGCTAAACAGCTGTGGGATGCACTAAAACTGATGTATGAAGGCTCCTCTGAAGCCAAGGAGAACAAGAAGGATCTCCTGAAGCAGCAGTTTGAAAACTTCACTTTCAAGAAGGATCTCCTAGAGCCAAGAAGTTCTACAAGAAAACTGGAAGGAGGTTTCCAAGCAATGCAACCAGTGGAAAGTTTGGCTTGGACAAAAGCAAAGTCAAGTGTTACAACTGTAACCTGATGGGCCACTTTGCTAGAGAGTGTAAGGCACCTAAAACAAATGGTGGCCAAGCACAAACCAGACCAAACTACACTAAGAAAGCCCCTCAGAATGAGAAGCCAAAGCAACAAGCTGCTGTTGCTGTTGAAGAAGGAGGCTTTGACTGGAGCTTTCAGGTGGAAGATGTTTCTCCAAACCAAGCACTAATGGCAGATCATGATGAAGCCAAGGTATTGGAACATCTCTGTACTCCTGAATGCATTGCTAAAGTTAATAGATACAGGTCCTATAACTTGGAGATGAGATCTGATCTTGAGTCCTTAAACATTTTAAAATCTGATTTTAGAAAGTCTGAAAATGATTATAAACTAAAGATAGAGGACTTAGAGAAAACCATTTCAGTCCTAAAACATGAGCATACAGATTTTAGGACTCAAATCAAAGATCTCATAACCAAGCTGCTTGAGTGCAAGGCTGAGCTTGTGATCAACAAAGCCAGAGCAGAAAAGAGTGTTCTTGAAGAAGAGACCTTTAAGAACATGATATCCTCATCCCTGCACAACAAGGTGTGGATGTGCTCCAAATTATACATAAAAATCCTATCAAAAGCACATCAATTATTCCTTAATATCTTCCTTAAAATGATGAAAATGTACTTAAAAGTGTTAAATTGTGTTTTCAGGTGTTTAAAAGGGCAAGATGGACAAAAGGAGTATATTTAACAAGAAATTGAAGTGATCCGAGCTTTGGACTCCAAGCATGGGGCGTGCCTCATTAAGCACGCCCCCATGCCTTGCCAGAAACACACCCCCGTGCTAAATTAACACACCCCCGTGCTTGGACATCTGACAAGGACAAAAGTACTGTCCCCTAAAAGTAGACACGGGGCCGTGCCCCATAAGGCACGGGGCCGTGCCCCACCTCCAACACGGGGTCGTGCCCCATTTAGCACGGGGCCGTGCCCGACACAACCTGCATGTACGAGCCGACCAACTTTCGTAAGCATTGTACTAGCACGGGGCCGTGCCTTTTAGGCACGGGGCCGTGCTTAAACACTCCGGAAAGCCTATAAATAGAAGCCTAAGCTCACCATTTTTGGCAAGCTTTGGTGGGAGAGTTACTCTGCTGAATTCTCTCGGAATCAAGACTTCAAGATCATTCGGAGGCTCGGGAGGTGCATACAACACTTGGAAGAAGCTTGGGATCACCTAAACGTCATCCATTGTGGATTATCGGTTTGATTGTTCCATTTCACCGATGATCACTTATCTATCTTCTTTGTTATCTGTTGTTATGTTAAAGCTCATCATGAGCTAAACTCTATTTATCATCCTAATCGGATGAAACTTATGTAATTTGTGATAAACTAATGGTGTGATAATATTATGTTAATGTTATGGTGGTCTTGGAAAAACTATTGATGGGTAGCATCTACATTTGAACGGGAAGTTATCTTTATGGTTTGTGATTGTGATTGTCATACAAGGTTGAAAACCGTATGATTAACTTTCATTCGCGAAACCGGTCTTCATAATAAATCCATGGCTAATGAACTAGAAATGGTTATTAGAAATCATATCACTTTAACTTTCTGATCATTTGCGGGTTCCCTTTTATTAGTTCGGAAACTTCAGTAATTGTTACGGTTTTCTAAAATTAATGGTATGTTAGGAAGGAACCTGATCAACTCTCTTTTTAACATTAATTATGTTTTCAGAAATCGTATGTCAAATAGGACACAAAAGATTCACCTACATTACTAGGGCTTTGATCTGAGCAGTAAACTCAGCCTGACAGGATCAAGTCACTACGGCAGCAGGATAGACGAGAAATCGCGCCGGCTCATCTTTATAAACATTAACATAATTCATTAATCAATATCTTTAAATCACATCACCAATTCATCACAATTACATAAGTGGAGTCTAATTAGGATGATAACTTTTATTCCCTGATTTTAAATCCAAACGCTTCAATTCTTAGTTTACTTTCTTTTTATTATTGTTTACTTTTAAACCCTAAAAATCTTTCCAATACAAAATATCACTTTCTTTAACAAAAACCAAATCTGATAGTCAAACATCAAGTTTGTTGAGTAGGCTAGGTGTGTCCACGGATTGATACTCGGTTCTTACCAACACTATATTACCTCACGACAGGTACACTGCCTTTTGTGTGTGTGGTTTAGTATTAGTAACAACCAATTAAAACTGAATCTGTGCAATAAATCTTTATCAAAATATATACTATCTGCACCCATCAAGTTTTTGGCGCCGTTGCCGGGGACACACGGCAGTTTGAAAGACAAACTAAATTTTTGACTATCTTGCATATAACCTGTTAATATATTTTTGTTTAAACTTCATTTTATTTTTAGGTAGTTTGCCTTAGTTAGTTTAGTTATTTTTGCCTGATTCATTTTAAGCCTTAGTTAGTTTATGCTTCCTTAAGTTAGTGTATGTCCGACTCGTCTAGTTCTGAACTTGTTCCGCCTCTTCCGGAACCCGAACGACTTTTCCGTCAAAGATTGCGCAAAAGATCACAACAAGAAGCACCAGTCATTGAAGAAGACATTTTGGAAGATACACCATCCGAAGAAGACATGGCTAACCAAGACGAGGAAATGAAGATGACACACTATGCCACACCGTCAATAGATGGTTATGAGTCTAGTGTTGTCCAACCAGCAATAGCGGCCAACAATTTCGAGATTAAGTCTAGTATTATCCAACTTGTAGAAAACTCTGTTCAGTTCCATGGGTTACAAGACGAAGATCCTAATGCTCACATCTCACGATTCCTTCGTATCTGTGCGACCTTCAAAATCAATAACTGTTCAGACGACGCCATTCGACTAAGACTTTTTCCATTTTCACTTCGAGGCCGAGCCATCGATTGGCTTGATTCACTTCCGCCTGGTTCCATCACCACATGGGCGGGAATGGCTGAACAATTCCTTTTGAAATACTTTCCACCCGATCGTACTGCCAAACTAAGAAGCAGCATCACAAGTTTCCGCCAAGACGACGATGAATCATTACACGCAGCATGGGAGAGATATAAAAGTCTCCTTCGGAGATGCCCACATCACGGACTTGATCTGTGGCTGCAGTGTCAAACCTTTTACGATGCGATCAGCGGAGCCCACAAGCAAGCAGTAGACCAAAGTGCGGGAGGAGATTTTGGAAGTGTCACCAACAGAAGCATATCAAGCCTTAGAAAGAGCAGCTAAGAAGAGCTTTGCTTACAATCCTTTAAGAACCAAACCCAGTTCTAAAGGTATTCATCAAGTAGACTCTGAAACCCTAATTGCAGCCCAATTAGAAGCTCTAACCAAAAAATTTGAACAATTGCAAAGCGAGCTAAAGAAAACTCCAACACGATGCAACACATGTGGAAATTCACACAAGACCAACGAGTGCCCACAAGGCGTTATGATGGTTGAAGATGTTGACTACGTAGGAGGCCCAAACAACTCATACAATTCAAATTGGAGAAACAACTCGAATTACAGAGATGCTGGCAGTAACCAACAATCATCTGGATTCAACCGAAGGCCACCTTACCAACAACAGAAACCACCATACCAAGGTCCAAGCAGTAGTAACCAAGACCGTGGAGCATCATCAATGGAAGACTTATTACAGCAATTGTTGTTAACCACACAAGCCACAGATGAGTACATCCGGAAATCTGATCGAAGAAATGAGGAGAGGTTCCAAAGAAACGAAGCTGACATCAAAAGCAACAAAGCATCATTACAGACCATAGAGCACCAAGTAGGTCAAATAGCACAACAACTCTCTGAAAGACCTCAAGGAGCTTTGCCCAGCAACACTGTGACAAATCCTAATGCTCAAGTCAAAGCCATCACCACCAGGAGTGGCAAAACCACTCAAGGTGATGCACCCGCATTACAACCCATCCTTGAAGAAGTAGAAACTGAAACTCCAAGTAATGCGAGTGATAAGCAAAAGCAACCTGTTGTTATTGAAGAACCAGCAAAGAAATACGTTCCACCACCACCTTATTTCCACCACCTCCATATCCAGGTCGTTTGAGACAACAAAGAATGGAGGCACAATATGGCAAATTCCTTGGGTTGTTCAAGCAACTCCACATCAATCTGCCCTTGGTGGAGGCCTTAGCACAAATGCCAAACTACGCTAAGTTTCTAAAAGGTGTCTTGTCAAACAAAAAGAAGCTGGAAGAGTTATCACACGTAGTTTTGAATGAGGAATGCTCTGCAGTTCTTCAAAACAAACTACCTCAAAAGATGACTGATCCAGGAAGTTTCACCATACCTTGCCTAATAGGAAATCTTTCTGTCAGTAATGCGTTAGCTGATTTAGGTGCTAGCATTAACCTTATGCCTTATGCGGTTTTTGAAAAATTAAACCTAGGTGAGCCTAGACCGTATGAGCATCCAGTTAGCTGACCGTTCTGTCAAATATCCGAGGGGCATCGTTGAAAATCTCTTAGTTAAAATTGACAAATTCGTATTTCCCGTTGATTTTGTGATCCTAGACATGGATGAGGACAAAAATGTTCCTCTTATCCTAGGTCGACCTTTCTTAGCGACTGCTCGAGCCCTCATTGATGTTTGTACAGGCAAACTCACGCTTAGAGTAGACGAGGAGGAAGTAACTTTCGATATAGGCCAATCCATGAAACACCCTCAACATCATGATGACTCACTCTATTACGTTGATGCTTGCGATTCGATCATAAGCCGTCATTTGAAGGAAGCCCTTCAAAATGAAGCTTGCAATACTCAATTAATAGAAGTCACAATCACCGAACCCATCTGTGAAAACCAAACCATTCCAGAACTTGAAGTTGACGAAACATCATTTCATCAAGAAGCATTTGAGATCATTGAGCAAGACTTAGAACCAAAAGCCAAACCTTCTATCGAAGACCCTCCAGTCTTAGAGCTCAAAGAACTTCCATCTCATCTCGAATACGCTTTTCTTGAAAACACATCTCAACTTCCTGTCATAATCTCATCCGCCTTATCAATTGATGAGAAGAACAAGTTGCTCAATGTGCTTAAGGCACACAAACGAGCAATTGCATGGAAAATCATGGACATCAAGGGAATCAATCCATCCTTTTGCACTCATAAAATATTGATGGAGGAGAACTTCAAATCCGTCATTCAACCTCAAAGACTTTTAAACCCGAGCATGCAAGAGGTGGTGAAGAAAGAAGTAATCAAACTGCTAGATGCCGGTTTGATTTACCCTATTTCTGATTCGCCTTGGGTCAGTCCCGTCCAAGTTGTTCCAAAGAAAGGAGGAATGACTGTTGTAACTAACGAGAAGAATGAGCTTATTCCCACTCGTACGGTTACAGGATGGAGAGTTTGCATAGACTATCGCAAACTCAATGACGCCACAAGGAAAGATCACTTCCCTCTTCCTTTCATCGACCAAATGCTTGAGAGATTGTCTGGAAAAATGTTCTATTGTTTCCTGGATGGTTTCTCAGGTTATTTTCAAATTCCTATTGCTCCCGAAGATCAAGAAAAGACAACATTCACCTGTCCATATGGCACATTTGCTTATCGGCGAATGCCCTTTGGATTGTGTAATGCTCCTGCTACATTTCAAAGATGCATGGTAGCAATTTTTCATGACATGATTGAACACTCAATGGAAGTTTTCATGGATGATTTCTCCATCTTTGGAAACTCATTTGAGCAATGTCTTGAAAACCTGGAAAAGATGCTGGTTAGATGTGAAGACTCCAACCTTGTTTTAAATTGGGAAAAGTGCCACTTCATGGTTACGGAAGGAATAGTGTTAGGACACAAAATCTCTCGAGCGGGGCTTGAAGTCGATCAAGCCAAAGTCGACACTATTTCTAAACTTCCGCATCCCACAACCGTGAAAGACATCAGAAGTTTCCTAGGACATGCAGGATTCTACCGTCGTTTCATTAAGATTTTCAAAATCGCTCGACCAATGACTCAACTTCTGGAGAAAGACGCGAAATTTGTATTTTTGATGAATGCATTAGTGCATTCAAATTGCTTAAGGAGAGATTGGTAACTGCTCCAATCATGGTTTCCCCAGATTGGACGCTACCATTTGAACTCATGTGCGATGCAAGCGATTTCGCGGTAGGAGCTGTATTAGGACAGAGGAAAGACAAGCAATTTCACCCAATTCATTATGCGAGCAAAACCCTAAACGACGCACAAGAAAACTACACTACCACCGAAAAAGAACTTCTTGCGGTAGTTTTCGCATTCGATAAATTCCGCTCGTATCTCATCCTTTCAAAGACAATTGTTTACACCGATCATGCAGCCCTTCGTTATTTGTTCAACAAACAAGATGCAAAGCCGAGATTGATTCGTTGGATTCTTCTGCTTCAAGAATTTGATATCGAAATTCGTGATAAGAAAGGAGCGGAAAATCTAGCGGCTGATCATCTCTCGCGTCTTGAGGATTCAAGTCCTTCACAAACTGAGGAAGCCAAAATAAACGACAATTTTCCTCACGAATTCCTTATGCACATTCAATCCTCAATCGATGAACACCCTTGGTTGCCGATTTTGCAAATTACTTAGCAAGCGGAATCCTTCTCAAAGGAATGACTTATCAGCAAAAGAAGAAGTTCTTTACTGATATCAAACATTACTATTGGGAGGACCCGTATCTGTTCAGAATCGGTGCAGACCACTCATTCGAAGATGCGTATACGGAAGTGAAGCAGAACAAATTCTAAGGCACTGTCATGAAGGACCCACAGGAGGACACCATGGAGCAACCTTAACAGCCAAGAAAGTATTCGACTCTGGATTTTACTGGCCCACGATCTTCAAAGATGCTCATAACATGGTACGCACCTGTGATGCATGTCAAAGAGCAACCAATATCTCAACACGGGATGAGATGCCTCAGAAACCAGTTCAAGTATGCGAGATATTTGATATATGGGGTATTGATTTCATGGGGCCATTCCCGGTGTCATTTGGCAATCGTTACATCTTGGTAGCAGTTGATTACGTTTCAAAATGGGCTGAAGCTCAAGCCCTGCCTACTAATGATGCCAGGAACGTTGTCAAATTCCTTAAGAAACTATTTTCTCGTTTTGGTGCCCCCAAAGCTCTGATTAGTGACCGGGGAACTCATTTCTGTAACAATCAGCTTGAAAGAGCAATGGCACGTTATGGAGTTCACCATCGCTTTACAACTGCTTACCATCCACAAGCGAATGGGCAAGCCGAAGTCACTAACCGAGGAATCAAACGAATCTTGAGAAAACTGTAGGTCAAAATCACAAGGACTGGTCTACCAAGTTAGATGATGCATTATGGGCTTTTCGAACAGCCTATAAGACTCCATCGGCACAACACCGTTTAAACTAGTTTATGGGAAGTCGTGTCATCTACCTGTAGAACTAGAGCACAAGGCCTTTTGGGCACTTAAAGCAGCAAACCTGGACCAAGACCTTGCAGGAAAGAATCGATTCCTACAAATTCACGAATTGGAGGAATTGAGGGAACAAGCGTACGAAAACGCTAGGGTTTCAAAGAAAAACAAGGAAATTCCACGACGCTCGATTAAAGAGCACAAAACAATTTCATGTGGGAGAACGTGTCTTACTGTATAACTCTCGTTTACGTTTATTCCCGGAAAACCGAAATCACGTTGGTCTGGACCTTATACGATCAAAAACGTGTTTCTGAATGGTGCCATTGAAATTTACAACCACGCAGGTTTAAGTTTCAAAGTAAATGGTCATCGTTTGAAACCGTATAACGATGGACCAACCAAGATTCCTTCGGAGGAATTAAACCTCCACCCCAACGAAAACTAAGTGTGGGGAAGGGTCATGCCGAAGACCCGAAACTTAAACGCGGCACCTGTACATAAATTTTTCTCACTTTTTAGCAATTTTTAGGACTTCACAAGCACAAGCACGGGGCCGTGCCTCATCAAGCACGCCCCCGTGTCTCTAACAAAATTTTTCCACGATCTCCGCTGACGATTCTGGAACGTTGCAGGTCGAATTTAAGACGATTTCTGACAAGCACGGGGCCGTGCCTAGCCAAGCACGCCCCCTTGTTCACTTTTCACGACCTGTGTATAAATACCACACTTGTTCCATTCTTTCATCACACTTATTCCTGCTCAAAAAATCTAAAAAAATGAAAGAATCAAGTCATGGAAGCTCAAACTGGAATCCTACGAAGAAACCGCGTTCTGAAACGCGAGAGCCGACGACTCAAGAATATTTCTTCAAAATGAATGAACTAATCAAGCAATTGATAGAAATGAACCTCGTTGCTTCCCAACGCTTAGCTGAACTTATCCAAAAAGTTCAACAGATGAGCGAGGAACTCATTTCCATTAACCAGCAGCTTGCGGAATTGAGCAACCGCACTTCTCACTATCCCATGCCAAACCTTCCACACGAAATGTGTGGAGGTTTCTTTTAGAAGCATTTCGTGATGTGTTAAGTGCGCTAGTGTGCGTTAAAGAGTCTGGTTTTGCTGTTTCAGATTCTCGGCTTTTAACGTATCATGTAACCGTAGGATCCTAGGGAATGTAATTTTCAATTTGGCTTGTTTTATTTAACTATAGGACTATTTTCGTATCTTTTCTGATGATTTTGAAGTGATAAAACTTAACCGGGAAAATTACATAACGCGTGAAACTGAAAAACGGAACAACAAAAGACTGAAACCGAACACTAACACATGAACACGGCCCCGTGCTCAAAGAGGCACGCTCCCGTGTTCGACAAAAAATGACACCACCAGACACTTTTCAGCCTTTTGTCTTGTTTTCCATCAATTTTGCATGATAAAAACCGAACTAATGTGCCTGCAAAGTCGTATTCACTTTCAATTCCATCTTGTTTTCCATTTTCCTTTCATCTTTTCAAGTGTTCTTGCAAGAGTATTTGGCCAAGAGGTTAGTATACTAATTCCTATGATTATGAAAGTCATTTACATGTAGTTAGGTGATTAGGTCTCTAAACAACCGAAATCCTAGCAATTATGTGTAAACACCTGTTCTTAAACGTGTTATGGAATGATGAATGCTTTTAACCTACTTGTTCATGTTTATTCTTGTAGTAGATTAGTGTTAATTAGTGTGTTTAGTTAGATATTAGTATGTTTATTTAGTTAGTTAGTTGTTTTCTTTTATTGTTAACAAGACTATCTTCATAATTCGTGGTGAAACCTTTGTTAATCATGTTCAAGTTACAAGAATTCTCAAGTGATGTAAAACAATATATATTTTGAGTATCTTGAATTATTAACAAATGATTAAAATGTTTAAGTATAATCTTTGATTCTTAAAGCAAGAAAATGTTAAACCCATGCTTAATCAACGATTTACAAACAAAACCACGATTGCTCGAGTCAAGATTTCATGCCTAAACATGTTAACCGCACCCTCACGTTTTACAAAGCGCACCCCCATGTTCAAAAAATTTTCCTGGATGATAAATTCTTAACTATTTTTGAACATGAATTGAATCATTATGATGTTATGTCTTGAAAAACATATGGTTTTCACTAACATCATGAGACTGCTTAAGAAATTTGTTTTGTCTAGATTAACTTATTTTTAAAATTTCAGGATCATGGATCATCCTTACTTACATTTTGGAGGGAGCCGCGAGAGATGGTGTCATGATAGACTTCAAAGATTGCTACAAAGGGTCGAAAGATCCCACTTACAAGCAGATGAAGAAACACTAGCGGCAATTGGACAGCTAGAAAATATAATAATAATTTATTAAGTGTTCAGTGGAAACGTTAATTTTCACAAAATAGACCTTCCGTTTCTGAATTAACTCTTGAATTTTTAGCATCTTTTAAATTTAGCATGAAAGACTTTGATCCTTGGGATGAAAGTGCAGTTTCATTCAGACTAGCTGGGAATTGGCATAAAACATACATTGCCTTGTTCGGTGTCTATCTTGGAATATATACGGAACAAGAAATGGAGGAGGAGGAAATATCTGGAATGCCGGCGTATCATACCTTCCCGGACGAGGAAAGTAGAGACGCGGAAAGTGGTGCAATGAGGAAAGCATTTTGAGAGCGGATTGGAACCAGAGGGTTCAACTCGAACAAAACAAAAAGCAGTCAGATACGAGACCCGTTGCTGCAATACATTCATCGGTTACTCAGCCATTCCATAACAGCTCGTGGTCAAAGCGAGGGAGTTGTTAATTTGAGGGACTTGTTTATTTTATATTGTATGGTTAATCAGTTGCCATGTAATATTGGGTTTGTTTTGTAATCTTTTTGCCAGGAATGCGATTGCAGGTGCTCCAACACCCATGTTTGGAGGAAGCTGGATTTTGAACTTATATGAAAGCTATGGTTATAACACTGAGGGAACCGTAGGAGTGATGCCAGGACTGTTAGACTTGAGCATTTGTACAAGTATGTACATGGTGACAAGCTTACCAAATGGGCAGCCGAGATTCATGGATAAGAAGGGACAAATCTGGGATCCGGCGGATCCCGAAGAAATTATCATGGACCTCGACATGCCGATACAGCCGGAAGGAGCCGGAGCTGGATCTTCAAGTTCACGTACAAGGGAATTCCCAACCATGTTAGACCTTTATGAGTCAATCCAAACCACCGAAACCCATGCAAGGCGATCATTTGAATATGCCCAACGAGCCTTCAACCTTGTCGATAATCTGCATTCCCGAGTCGATGACTTGATCAAAGATGTCACGTACATCAGAAACCGAATGTACCACGAGTGGGGAGATATCCCACCACAAAGCCCTTGAAAACCGCATCATTTTCTGGGCCCCGGTACAGTTGTTTTGTGCCAATCTATCTTTTAATTTATGTCGTTTTGTTTTTATTTTGTGTGTTTAGGATTTTAATGCTTTCAATAAATTGGTGACGTTTCAGGTGATACTGAGGATTCTAATAACACGACGGCAACCAAACACAAATGAAAAATTCATCATTTTTAGGGGAGTTATTTCATTACCCTTTCTCGATCCTGAATATGTTAATCACATTGAGGACAATGTGAATATTAAGTGTGGGGATGGGAGTAATGCATTTGACTTTGCTAAAAAGGTCCAAATTAAACTTTTTAAGAAAAGATCACTTACCAAGTAATTTTTGTGACAAGAAACCAAAAATTTAATATAATTCTTGATAAACCAAATTATAAATATACGTTTTCGGGAAATAAAGAAGTAAATCCATGACGTCTAAATAAAAATTGAAAATGTTTTTTGTGATATCCTTAAAAGCAATAATCTAGTAAAATATTTAATCATGTGAAATGAAATACTTTTACCCAATTCCATCCGTATGTGAGTTTATTTTTGAGCCTTAAACAAGCTTTTGCAAGTTGCAATTCTACTTTCATTCTGGATTTAATTGAGGGTGCCATATGATACGTGTGATTAGAACTTGCTTTGGGTATACATTTGAAGACCTTAATTAGTATTTGTTGCATAAAAATGAGTTAGGCACTAGGAAACCTTAACCATTCAAGCCCCAACCATTGTCTTTAATTTTCCTTACCCGAACGTCAACCCTAGTTAGCCCCGTTGAGCTTAAACGTTTTTATCTTTCAATCACCCAAGTCACCAAGTCACTTTACCAAAAAGCCTTCAACAAAACCTGTTTTCATTAAAGACACGTTTTTGGCTTATGAAAAAAAAATATTTGGTCTTTTACCGGCAGACCTTAAAGAACTGGAATGCATTCTTTTGATTTCAATTTGCTTTGTTGCCTTCATCACGCAAAACCAGGACTTCCCCCAGAAATCCGCGAACAAATTTTCAATCTCACGTTTGATGCAAGAAAGAAATGGCCAAAAAAGGAAAAAGTTCCGCCATTTTGTGGGATTTCAAAAAGTGCTATAAAGAGACGGGCAAAAAGATATGAAAGATACCCGAATTGTGGAAATTGGTCCCATAATGGAAAATGCAAAAAGAATCAAACTGAATCTCAATAGGAATACACAGAATTAATCCGATTGGGTGCTATTAGGCTTCAAGCCGAACGATCCTTGAGAAAGGAAAGTTTTGTGTATCTTCTGGTAAAAGATGAAGTACGATTCTTGAAAGCAAAATACGGTCTTGACAATCTGACCTTAAACGAGTCCTCAAGCTAGCATATCCCTTCTAGCTTGAAGTATGGTATATGGAACCTTTATTGCTTTCCTTGTAGTTTATGTTAGAAAGATAAGCCAAGACCGTCGTCTTTAGCAATTAGCCACTCTTTCCAAATATTCCATACCCGAGCCCGAGCCAAGTTACAACCCATCAAAGACCTAATGATTTATGCAAATAAATACATAAGTAGGTGGAGATTTGATCCCTTAACAAGCATATGATTTCACACGTATTCATACTAGGCAATTGAGTGTATTAGTCATACTTAATCTTGATTATGACTCCATATATTTAGCCGAGTGTGAGTGCATCTTGTGAGAAGTGTGGATTTTTACATGATAATAATCTTTACTAACCAACCTATTGCTTGCTAGGATATCATTTTACATGTGCTTAGAATATTTATATTTGGATGAAAATAGCATTTACTTGCATACTTCTCGAAAGACATGTTTATACTTTGATTTATTTGGTTTTTGGTGGAATTGTCATTTTAAGTGATTTTTGCTTGAGGACAAGCAAAGTTCAAGTGTGAGGATGTTTGATGTGCTCCAAATTATACATAAAAATCCTATCAAAAGCACATCAATTGTTCCTTAATATCTTCCTTAAAATGATGAAATGTACTTAAAAGTGTTAAATTGTGTTTTCAGGTGTTTAAAAGGGCAAGATGGACAAAAGGAGTATATTTAACAAGAAATTGAAGTGATCCGAGCTTTGGACTCCAAGCATGGGGTCGTGCCTCATTAAGCACGCCCCCATGCCTTGCCAGAAACACACCCCCGTGCTAAATTAACACACCCCCGTGCTTGGACATCTGACAAGGACAAAAGTACTGTCCCCTAAAAGTAGACACGGGGCCGTGCCCCACCTCCAACACGGGGCCGTGCCCCATTTAGCACGGGGCCGTGCCCGACACAACCTGCATGTACGAGCCGACCAACTTTCGTAAGCATTGTACTAGCACGGGGCCGTGCCTTTTAGGCACGGGGCCGTGCTTAAACACTCCGGAAAGCCTATAAATAGAAGCCTAAGCTCACCATTTTTGGCAAGCTTTGGTGGGAGAGTTACTCTTCTGAATTCTCTCGGGAATCAAGACTTCAAGATCATTTGGAGGCTCGGGAGGTGCATACAACACTTGGAAGAAGCTTGGGATCACCTAAACGTCATCCATTGTGGATTAGCGGTTTGATTGTTCCATTTCACCGATGATCACTTATCTATCTTCTTTGTTATTTGTTGTTATGTTAAAGCTCATCATGAGCTAAACTCTATTTATCATCCTAATCGGATGAAACTTATGTAATTTGTGATAAACTAATGGTGTGATAAATATTATGTTAATGTTATGGTGGTCTTGGGAAAACTATTGATGGGTAGCATCTAACGGGAAGTTATAACTTTGTGGTTTGTGATTGTGATTGTCATACAAGGTTGAAAACCGTATGATTAATTTTCATTCGCGAAACCGGTCTTCATAATAAATCCATGGCTAATAAACTAGAAATGGTTATTAGAAATCATATCACTTTAACTTTCTGATCATTTGCGGGTTCCCTTTTATTAGTTCGGAAACTTCAGTAATTGTTACGGTTTTCTAAAATTAATGGTATGTTAGGAAGGAACCTGATCAACTCTCTTTTTAACATTAAATTATGTTTTCAGAAATCGTATGTCAAATAAGACACAAAATATTCACCTACATTACTAGGGCTTTGATCTGAGCAGTAAACTCAGCCTGACAGGATCAAGTCACTACGGCAGCAGGATAGACGAGAAATCGCACAGGCTCATCTTTATAAACATTAACATAATTACATTAATCAATATCTTTAAATCACATCACCAATTCATCACAATTACATAAGTGGAGTCTAATTAGGATGATAACTTTTATTCCCTGATTTTAAATCCAAACGCTTCAATTCTTAGTTTACTTTCTTTTTATTATTGTTTACTTTTAAATCCTAAAAATCTTTTCAATACAAAATATCACTTTCTTTAACAAAAATCAAATCTGATAGTCAAACATCAAGTTTGTTGAGTAGGCTAGGTGTGTCCACGGATTGATACTCGGTTCATACCAACACTATATTACCTCACGACAGGTACACTGCCTTTTGTGTGTGTGGTTTAGTATTAGTAACAACAAATTAAAACTGAATTTGTGCAATAAATCTTTATCAAAATATATACTATCTGCACTCCATCAGTGTGTTATCAAAATAGACAGGGACTGGGATCCAATGAGATAGCTCATCCACACATAATCTTGTCTGTAAGACCTCCTAGGTGTGGAACTTGTGAAGATGAGCTTCCTCTCATAGATCCTATAAGTGAAGAGGATGAAGAAGAGATAGTGAAGAATTCCTTTGAGAAGAGTGAAGAGGAGGATTCTAAGAAGGGCCACTATCCTTCTGAGGAGAAAAAAATTACTGTGATGACCAAGTCAATGAGAAAGAATTTGATTAGGAAGAGCAAAAGAAAAGCAAGAAAGGCTGAAGAGATCAAGGCTACTTTTGACTCTAAGCAGAAAAAAGTTTTTATATCTGCAGGGTTCGAAGTAGTAAGGACTAAAGACATCAACCAAAACTCTTCAGCTAAGAGTTCTGGTTCTTGTTCAAATCATCTCAGTACCAAGAAGAAGACTGATCTGCTGTGTACCACTGCTGCACAGCCTTGACCATCAAACTCCAAGAACAGTTCTCAGCCCATAAGAACTGTCTTAGCATCTGCAAAGATGAAGGTGGAGAAGGGATATGACCAAAGACAGTCTTGTTCTCATAAGAAGACTCTTACGAAGAAGAAAATGTTATGTGTCATGTGTGAAAGTACCTCTCACATTGCTAAGGATTGTCCATACAATCCTAAAAGTACTGTCCATATGACCAAGACAAAGACTTCAAAGAGTTCCAAGAAGATTCAAGCTTCGGAAGGAAATTCTGTTTCCTTCAGAAGCTCCAAATCTAAGAAGAAGGCAAATGGAAAATTACCTTCGGAAGAGAAGTTGGTCTCGGAAGAAAGGAATTCTTCCGAAGCACTGAAGTCTGTTGCAGTGACTGCAAAATCTTCCAAAGGTTCAGTCATTAAAACTTCCAAAGTCCCAAAAGCTTCCGAAGTTTTGAAGGTCAAGTCCAAGACTCCAAAGGTGGTGTGGAAGTCTAAGAAAGACCAAGTGCCTGAAAATTCTCCATCAACAACAGCTTAAGATCCTCCTAGCACAACCATAGGATCTATTACTGTTGCATTACCTTCTATTATACTTTGTGAGCCCAAGACAAATAAGGCTTGGGTTTCCAAATGTAACTAATCATTTTCTTTGTGCAGGAACAGCTCAAGACAAACAAGAATGTCTGGATCATTGATAGTGGCTGTTCCAGGCACATGACAGGCAATAGGTCACTACTCCATAACTTTGAGAGGATTGATGGAGGACCAGTTGCCTTTGGAGGAGATGAAGGTGGTTACATTTCTAGAAGGGGCAAGGTCACAAATGGTAAGCTTAGCATTGAAAAGGTAAACTTTGTCAAGGAGCTTGGGTACAATCTTCTGAGTGTATCCCAATTTTGTGATCAGAGTCATAACATGCTCTTTACTGAGTATGAGTGCATTGTTCTCAAGCCTGGAGTGGTCATTCCTCATGAGCATATCCTGCTTAGAGCCCCCAGAAAAGGGAACATGTACAAGATGGACTTGCAAGAAACATCTCCCTCTGGAGAAGTTTCATGCTTTCTGTCTAAAGCCAATAATGATGAGTCTTTCCTATGGCATAAAAGAATATGCCATGTAAACTTTAAGAACATGAATAAACTAATTAAACATGATTTGGTAACTGGAATGCTAAAGAAAGAGTTTACAAGTGATGATCATTGTGTTGCATGCCTGAAAGGGAAGCAACATAAGGTATCTCACAAGCCAAAGGAAAGGAACTCCATCACTACTCCCTTACACTTATTACATATGGATCTCTTTGTCCCCACCAGTGTAATGAGTCTAGGAAGGACCTCTTATTGTTTGGTGATCACAGATGATTTTACAAGATTCATTTGGGTTTTCTTTCTTAGAACTAAGGATGAGACCCCTGAGATTGTGAAGAATTTCATCTTCAAAATTGAGAATCAAAGTGATCACAAGGTCAAAACCATAAGATGTGATCAAGGGACTGAATTCAAGAATCAAACCCTTGATGCATTTTGTGATGAAAAAGGTATTACAAGACAATATAGTGCTCCCAGGACTCCTCAGCAAAATGGTATTGTTGAGAGGAGAAACAGGACACTAATTGAAGCTGCAAGAACTATGTTGTCTGACTCTAAACTGCCCATCACCTTCTGGGCAGAGGCAGTAAACACTGCTTGCTATGTGCAAAACAGAGTTTTAGTAGTTAAGACACATGGTAAGACTCCTTATGAACTTTGGCACAAGAGAAAACCTTTCATTGGTTTTCTCAGGTCATTTGGATGCCCTCGCACCATCTTGAATACCAAAGATCAAATTGCCAAATTTGCTGAGAA
This sequence comes from Flaveria ramosissima, assembly GCA_025215565.1. Taxonomy (NCBI): domain Eukaryota; kingdom Viridiplantae; phylum Streptophyta; class Magnoliopsida; order Asterales; family Asteraceae; genus Flaveria; species Flaveria ramosissima. Next base: position 45,698,321 of record CM046037.1, on the reverse strand, counting down.
ATCAGATGATGGACACTTCATTGGATACTCTTCCCAGGTTATTATAGAGTATACAATCTCAAAACTAGAATTGTTGAGGAGTCAGCCAATGTGACTTTCAATGAACACACACCTTGTGTGGCTGGTTCTGGTCCTGATTGGCTATTTGATCTTGATTTAGTTACCAACTGTTTTAACAAATCTTGTGAGAATGTTTCAGGATCTACAGAAAATTTAAATACAGGTGATCCTGATCCAAGATTTGAGCTAGGAAGACCTTCAACTCATATACATTCAGCTCCAGTTGGAACTACTTCAGCAAATGAGGTTTCTATCAGCACTACAATGACAAACTCAGCTAATACATCTGGGGTGCCTTCAAATTCCAGCTCAGAGGCTCCACAAGTAGATAAGGATACCTCAATTGTGGAAGACAACAATGGTGGTGGTGAAAGTGATCAAGAATTTTTTGATGCTAATAACCACACCATATATAACAACATCAATGATGTGACACACTCATTGGATCAAGTCAATCTTGATAAGTCTGGTGATGTGGAGGGTAAATCATCTATGCCAGATCTAAATTTCTCAAATTTAGATCTTTCTCAACAACTTGCTGTGATCCTTCAGCTTAGGATCCACAAGTCTCACCCCACCACAAACATCATTGGAGATGTTGTCACAGGGGTAAGAACAAGAGGACAAACCCATGAAGCAAATGTTTGTCTTCACTCTTGTTTCTTATCCCAGATAGAGCCAAAGAAAGTTGATGAGACTCTAAAGGATGGAAGTTGGGTTGAAGCTATGCAACAAGAGTTGCTTCAATTCAAAAGGCAAAAAGTTTGGAACCTTTGTCTTCTTCCTCATAGGAAGACTACCATTGGAACCAAATGGGTGTTTAGGAATAAGAAGGATGATAGAGGCATTATCATCAAGAACAAGGCTAGACTAGTTGTTCAAGGATACACACAAGAAGAAAGGATTGACTACACTAATGTTTTTGCTCCTGTAGCAAGACTAGAAGCTGTTAGGATATTCTTGGCATTTGCTGCATCCAAGAACTTCAAGGTCTTTCAACTTGATGTGAAGTGTGCTTTTCTGTATGGAGTGATTGATGAAGAGGTGTATGTCAAACAGCCACCTGGTTTTGTAGACCCTAATCATCCTGATTATGTCTGCAAGCTTGACAAAGCTCTTTATGGGCTGCATCAGGCACCCAGGAAGTGGTATGAGACATTTTCTGAGTGTCTTTACAAACATGGATACAGGAGAGGTACTATAGATGGAACTCTCTTCATCAAAGGACAGGGAAATGACATATTGCTAGTTCAAGTGTATGTAGATGACATCATCTTTGGTTCAACTAATCCAAAGCTCTGCACAGACTTTGAGAAGCTGATGAAAGACAGATTTGAAATGAGTGCAATGGGAGAACTTAATTTCTTTCTGAGAATTCAAGTGAAGCAAGTTGAAGATGGTATCTTCATAAGTCAGTCAAAGTATGTTCAGGACATACTCAAGAGGTTTAACATGACTGATTCTAAGATTGCTAAGACACCCATAGCCAGAAACCACTCCCTTGGACCTGATCTTGAGGGGGAGTATGTAGATGAACATTTATACAGGGCTATGATTGGGTCTCTTATGTATCTTACTGCTAGCAGGCCTGATATCATGTTTGCTACATGCCTTTGTGCAAGATATCAAGCCAACCCTAAAATGTCTCACCTCATCACTGTCAAGAGGATTCTAAGATACCTCAAAGGTGCTTCAACACTTGGTTTATAATATCCAGAGAATCCTGACTTCAATCTGTATGCTTATACAGATAGTGATTATGGTGATTGCAATATGACTGCAAAGTCTACATCTGGGGGATGTCAATTCCTTTGTGGAAGGGTTGTCTCATGGCAATGCAAGAAACAATCCTGTGTGTCTGCATCAACTGTTGTGGCTGAATACGTTGCTGCTGTAAGTTGCTGTGCTCAAGTGCTTTGGATTCAAAATCAGATGCTGGACTATGGATTTAACTTCAAGAAGACTCCCATTCATATAGACAACAATAGTGCTATCTCTATCACAGAGAATCCTGTGCAGCACTCAAGGACCAAACACGTCAATATCAGGTATCACTTAATAAGAGATAACTATGAAAAGGGATTAATTAAACTAGTCAAAGTTCATACAGATGAACAATATGCTGATCTGTTTACAAAAGCTTTTGATGAACAGAGATTTAAATATCTAATATAAGCTATTGGGATGATTAACTTTGAGTAGATCTTTTCTTAAAACTAATTTCTACTTATTTCTTAAAATATGTGTGTCCTAGGTTGTCTAGTTTATCACTTTCATAAGCTCATGTTTTCTTTGGATAAAAAATGAAGATTTTCCTTAGATTCTTGAAAATTTTCTGATCCTTCGGAAGATATATTTTTATCTTCGGAAGAAAATCATGTCTTCAAAATAAATAACTGTCTAAGAAATTTTACCTTCGGAAGAGGTATCAATCTATCTTCCGAAGCTTAAATACATGTCTCAGACACTTATTTGTTTTCAATGACTTTTTCCTTCCGAAGCAAAATTAACTCTTGGAAGCTTTGTTGTTTTATATACAAAGCATTCAAGTTTTCATTTCTCTTTCGAAGCAAAATTTTCAGAACTCTCAGGAAATTCTTCCGAAGTCATTTTAGCTTCGGAAGCTTTTCGAATTCCAAGAAAACTACTTTTTGAGCAAAAGCAAACTACTTTTTCAGAGGTGGGACCGACATTCGGATTTCAAAATTTATCCTCTTTCATTAACTTTGGTTCAAATCCTTTTCACATAAATACCCAACGGTTCCCCTCTCCCTCACTATCTTCTTCAATTCTACTATTCCTCAAACCTAATTCCCAAACCGCCTTTGCTTTTCATCTTTCTTCATCCTTAAGCTTCTCAAATGGCCAACCTTAACCGCAGAAACAACCCAGATTTCTCCATGCAACTTCACAGGCAACACAACCAGGTTGCTCAATTAAGCTCTGAGAAAGATGATAGTTTCTCAGAGATTTGCCGTTTCTTAGCTTTATCAAATTACTTCACCTCCCTAACCATTGATCCTATTCTCTATGAGGATCATCTGCTTGAATTTTGAAAGACCTGCCAAGAGGTCATCATGGATGGGGAGAAGGCATTGTCTGCCACAATGCAAGAGAGGACAATCTTCATCACTCCGACCATCATCAACACTCATTTGCAGCTGGATGATGAAGAAGGTGAGTTGTCCTTCCCAAAGGAAGCTGTCAATCATTCCTTTGAGCAGATTCGCTATGAGGGAGATTTCTCTATAAAGACCTTCAGGAAAGGGAAGCTCTCATCCCAGTGGAAATACCTACTCCATGTGGTTATCACAGCTTGTCAAACAAGCATGGAGGGTGTGACCAGATTCCTGAGGATCTCTCCTTCATAGTGCATGAAATGATTCAAGGGGTCAAGTTCAGGTACTCTCAATTTTTCTATACAAAATTGCTTGCTAACTTGGACTCCTTAGAGTATTATATGTTTCCTGGATATGTTCAACACATTCTCAACTGTGAACTGGGCTCATAGTTGAGGGAAACAAATAATATTCTTAAATTGGGACATATGAAGCCTGGCATCTTTAAAATCATGAAGAAGCCAACTGTAGGCTTCTTAGGGGTAGAAACAGCCCTTGTCCCTAAAATGTTAGAGCTCATTGCTCAAGGTGACAACCTAGCAACACAAGCTAGTGTTGAACCCACACCTTCTACCTCTTTACCACCAAAAAGGCCACAAGTAACCCTCACCTACCAAAGAAAATCCAAACGAGCCCCTGCTCAAGCTATTGAGTCTATGCAGGTCCCCATATACTCACCAACACAGGAGGAAGTGGACACTAGAGCTCCCACTTCCCCTGAGGAGCAAACCACTCCCATTTCATCAACAATCAGGACCGAGGTTCCTCATGCTCACCCTGATGAGCTCACAAGCCCAACTGCCTTAAGCCTTCACTCTGAGTCTCAACACTCAACTGAACAACCTTTAGGGGATAGTTACCATCCCCAGCCTTTAGATCTAAATCAACCCATTCCCAACCTTTCATTCTATACTGATGAAGACTTAGGTTTCAGTGAGTATCATGAATCTCTCTTCTCTTCCCCTACTCAAAGAGAGATGAGTACTCCTGAATCTCCTCAGTCTAGCCCACATCAGTCACCCATAACTGAGGTGGATACTTCTGAACCTATTCAGGATATCCATATGGAAGGGGCTCTCACTTTTGAAAGTGATTACATTATTAAGACCTCAACCATGGCAACTCAGCCCATTGACATCTCAACTGAGAATGTCAATGAGCAGAGGAAATCCAGCAGCCAAGAGCCTGAAGCTGGTGGTGAGAGAGAGGACTTTGGTCCAATCATCTCATCCCCCAATGATTCTTCCGATGAAGAAGACGGGAATCTAAGACTAAAGGTGCAAAAACTGTCAAAAACATGCTCCTATTTAGTCTCTAAGGTTAGTCACCTTGAATCTCAGGTGACTACCCTTCATAATAGGGTCAATGATCAGCAACTTGAGATATCTTATCTCAGGGAAAAACTAGCTGGGAGACCTTTAAGAAGAGTTCAACCAGGAACACAAGAACCTGTGAATGTGGTTGACCTAACCTCTAGCTCACCTATGCAAGAGGGTGATGCTACCAAAAAGGGGGAGAAAGTCATTACAGACACAGAACCTGGGAGTTCTTCAGAGAGTATGGACATTGAGGACTCACCATCCTCACTTGCAATTGTGCATACTCAGCAACTTCCTCAAGTTCACATTAATGTGGACTCTATAGACTCTATCATTAGGAGTCTTTTTGAGGAAGGTATACCAAGGGCTATGTCATCCCCACCTAAAGGAACTTCAAACTACATCATTGGGTGGAGGTATGATACTGATAGAAGAGCCCTTATTCTTCACAGAGTTCAAGGGCAACAAGAATTATTTGATTTTGCAAACCTTGAACTACTATGAAGGTCTTGATCTGGTCAACATGCCACTTGTCAATCCAAGCAAGTCAAGACAAGCTGACAGGTTAGCACTCAGAATTCAAGACAGAATTACTGAAGAGTTCAGCCTAAGAAGGAGACAAAGGCAATTAGGTAATGTCATTGGTCAACTGGATGTTGATGCAGACCCTGAGATTAGCTTCAAAGGGAAAACCTTGGCTGAAGGCCCAGTGATATAGCATGAGAGCCCTGTCATACCAACAACTGCTTCAGAAATTCATTCCCTCGGTGAATCACCTACTGGTGAGGTGTCTCACAACCTTTCTCTGGCCAGAGCATGGATGCTACACCAAGCAAAGAAGGCCAAACCTCTATCCACCCTGAGTCACAAAGGTCTGTGGGTGACAAAGGGAAAAGGATTTTGACTCCTGAGGAAATTAAGGAGGAGGAGAGAGAGAGGAAGAGGAAGCAAAGGGGAGAAAGTTCCTTTATGTCTTCAGGTTTTATGCAAGCTGCAATCAGGGCTGCCCCCAGACCAAACACTCAATATGATGAGTTGAAGGCTGTCAGGATTACTTACCTGCAGACCAGGAACTACGACATAGATGAGATTATATCTCTCCCCTTAGAACAATTAAATGAACTGGCTGACATGGAAGTGTCAAGAGAGATGAAAGAAAAAGAGGATGCAAGGTTACTTCTCCAATTCAAAGAGGAGAAGAGACAGAAAAGACTATAGAAGCATGCTCCTACTCTCTCCCCAGTTCAAGAAAGCCTTGTGCAAGAGACTATGGCATCTACACAAGAACCTTAGGTAGACAAAGAAACAGACAGACAAAACATGATCAACTACCTGAGTGCCACAGGTCTCTACCAGGCATCTGCACTTCTTCCCCTGTCCTTTGAGTAAATTGAGTTTGAGCATCTCAAACAGCTTGAACTTCAAGTGCTCAAAGAACAAAAAGCTACAAAGAGAAAGATGAGGGAAGAGGCTGCAAAGTCAAGAGCCATTATCAAAAGAGTATGAAGAAATCTGCTGACAGGCAAAAGATGATGAGCTTCTTGTCGCTGTATGGATTCTTCGGAAGGAGACTTGGCCCTATGTCTCTATCCACAATGGATGAGCATATCAGGGTAATCAAGCAGAAGATCAAGAGTGGAGAGCTGATTGACTTATACTCTCCTCCAAGTCAAATCCCACCTGAAGTGGAGGTTAAGGCTGAACAACTTGAGACAACACAACCCGGACCTCCTGCTGAGCCTCAGCAAGCTTCATCTTCTGATCCATAGCAGTGTCAAACTCCCTCTTCTTCTGAACCTGTGAGGGAGGAACACCCAACTGAGAAAGACAAGGATGATCAACAAGGTGCTGCAGACCAGTCTTCTCAGTTAAAGTCTTCTAAGAGGAAGAAGAGGATGGCTTCTAAACCAAAGTCTAAGAAAGAAGAAGCCTGAATCATCTACCTCTACACCTCAGGCTGAGTCAGATCAACCTGAGGAAGTACATGAAGAGGCAGCCCAATCAACTCCAATTCAAGTGGCTCCTCTTGCAGCTGAGACACCCATCTTATCCTGGACCTTCACTACTAATCCAGAAAGATGGCATGTGATCAGAGATCAAGGTGTTGAGAATGTCTATACATGGCAAGACATAATCAACTTACCTCTGCATGATCTCTTTGAAATGAGAAGATACTATGAGAGTCTGAATAATCCTGACCATCTAATGAAGGGTATGATCATCATTGTGCTGAAGACTACAAACATCTGAAGATCTTCTAAATGTTTTGGTAGCATCAGCCTAGGGGGAGTTTGTAAGGATTCCTATAAGTCTGATGCAGCCAAAACATCCAAAGTCTCTCTGCAAGCATGCACTAAAGAATAGAAGTAGAAATGCTTCGGAAGTTTTAAACCATGCACTAGAAATATTCTAAGTGTAAAATCTTCCGAAGCCAAGACTAATATCTTCCGAAGCCAAAAGTGAAGTCTTCCGAAGCTTCAAAGACAAAGTCTTCCGAAGCCAAATAGTGAAGACAGATTTCTTCCGAAGACTTTTAGAGATATGCCTTTATCTGATGTACTTTACCATAAAGTTGGACCACCTTTCTGCTGCAACTCTGTAAAGTCACCAACTTACATGAGTTGGTGAAATGTCCATGCTTTTGGTAACTGTACATTGAGGTCTTGAGTCCATGCTTTCTACTTTATGTACTTTTATCCTTTTTGTAATATAATAGGATGTGAGCTATGGCATGTCATAGTCACAAGTCAAAAGGCAGATATGCCTTTTGATTCTACAATTGATTTTGTTTGTATCTAGTCAATTGTATCCAGCTGGATTTCAAAGTATAGCCGGCTGTAGGTTGTAGTATAAGTATTCCATGTTCTTGTATCTTTCTTTATGCTTTGTAACACTTGTAATAGAACTTGAGAAAGCAATATACTGCATCCTTGAAACCCAATATCTTGTATTCTCTTGTTCTGTCTCTTACTTATTACTTGTGTTCTTAGTATCATACTTGTGGTTAATCCAGTTTACTGTTTGATTAAGTTTGGTTAATCTCCTATTTGTGTTGTTGTGTTGTAAGTGACCACCCTTCACCGGCCCTTCAAAAGATGAGAATGGATTTCCCATTTCTTGTCTTCTTGGGCTTCACACATTCACGCTTGAAATGCCCTTTTTCCCCACAGTTGAAGCAGGTAACTTTGGTCTTGTCAAAACCAAAATTTGTGTCCTTAGTAGCAATCAAAATCTGTCCGGTCTTCTTGACAACGTCTTAGCTCTCTGGACATCACTTGCTAAGGCCCACATGATGTCTATTCTTTCCAGTTCTGTCTCGTCTACCTGCTTGTAGTCCTCATCTGCCAGATGGCAGTTCCTAATTTTTCCAGCAACTAGTCCGTCATAGGAGTGAACGACAACTGCTAAGAGATCCATGTGCTCCTTTGCTACCTCTACTGTCACATTCCTGAGATTCTCGGTCTTCAGTTTTGTAGCATTGGCTTCAGGTGCTATGTATTGGGTACAAGACGACCCTGACGTGTCGGATACTGAAGTAGTAGCTTGAGATGTAGCAGTTGAACTCGACACAAATGCTGTTTGAAGTGGTGCTCCAGACATTTTAGCTTGTGGAGTTGAGTTGTACAGTGACGGATTCTGATCATATGAAGACTTTTGGGCCCTGTACTTCATCCTCAACTCTTACTCTCTCAGCATTACAATGAAATCATTGATATCTAACTTCGCCAGCATCTCATTTTGTCTAGGTTGGATATAAGGAAACCCACTTCTCTGGCAACCCATCTGCAAAGTTTGATACCTTGTCCTCCATATTTGTTGTAACTCCATGAGTGTGCAGCTCAATCATCAAGTGGTAGAAGCGATCGATGACGTCATCCAAGCTCTCCTTACCCATTGACGAGAAGTTGTCGAACTTTTTCTTCAACGCTTTAGCCTTTAGAGCTTTCAATGACGCATTCCCGTCATACCATTTTTCCAATCATCCCACAGCTTCTTTGCTTGCTTGTTCTCAGAAAATTGATGGAAGATGTCTTAAGGAATTGATTGAGTTAGCATTGCATATACTTTCTTCTCAGCATTGTACTTTACCTTTTGGCCATCAGTCATCCCGCCTAAGGTAAGTTTGACTCCATCTGCACCTACAAGCATCCAATACCCTGTCTCTATCGACTCCCACAGATTGGGATCTACTCCATTTAAGTAGATCTCGAATCTTTGCTTCCATTATGGGTAATCATCTAACGTTATGAGCTTAGGGGGTTTATTGTGATTCCCCACTTTATTTTCTAGAAGCAATAGATTCCGGATCCTTGAATCCCTCCCTGCGGTGAAAGCTGAATATTGGTCCTCCATTACTATCGACTTTGAACTTTAGAACAAACTGTTTTACTTGTGCGACTGAAGAATGCGATTGAACACTTCGTGCGATTGAACAATGCGGATGGTTCAGACGTGCGAATGAACTAATGCGGATGGCTCAATCGTGCGAATGGACAGATGCGGATGAACAATGCGAATAGGCGGTTTAGTCATACGAATGGATGAACGACTGAGTCCAATCGTGCGTATGAGGGATGCGGATGGATTCAGTCGTGCGATTGAGTCAATCGTGCGACTGAAGCTGCTGAATTTTGAGAATTCGAAGGTTTAAGGTATTTTGACGCAAAAATACGAATTTCTCACTAACTCTAATTGCCGTATTCCGGAAAACATTAACTTTTTGACCTGGAGACGTCTAAAACACTGTTTGACACAAAAAGATTGCGTTTTTGAGTGAAAAACACGATTTTTATATCAAAATCGATTGAATCACACGTAAATCAAGAGCCAAAGCTCTGATACCACTTGTTAGGACCGTGTATGGAACGGAGTACTAACTGGTTTACGCGTATACCAACTCAAATAGTGTGGAATCCTATTTGATTGGTGATCCAATCAGTGAGAACGCACGTAGAATCGATCTTAGAATGAATCTAAACGTTAAGAACGATTGCAATACGATTCAGTGCGATCTATGAACTAGAACAGGTTCTTTGAGGTCTCTGGACGGCAGGGTACGATTTAGTACGTAGAGATTCGAATTGTTACGTTTTTTCATGAATTAAGTAGTATTTATAGGTTAGGGTTTCTCATTCGTGCGACTGAACCATTAGTATGTCATGCGACTGAGTCATACG